>CAUYUJ010018393.1:1091015-1168515 GCA_963575745.1 Prorocentrum cordatum
AGAGACGGAGGGGGACAGAGAGAGAGAGGGAGAGAGAGAGAGAGAGAGGGAGAGGCTCGAGGGAGCGGCGATCCCTGTGAAATCACAATGTTTGCGAAGCCTGGGGGCACCAAACCCTGTTATTTCATTGGGATGTTTGGGATTTCTGTGTCAAGAATCCCAGAACCCCTTTGATTTCAGTTGGATTTTTTTTGTATTTTTTGGATTTTCAATCCTCCAGTCCTGGGGAGCCCCGTCGTCGTTTGTTTTTTTCTTTGGGACTGAAAATCCACAACGTCCAAAAAAATCCAAATGAAATCGCATGGGTTCTGGGATTCTTGACCCAGAAACCCCAAACATGCCAATGCAATAACAGGGCTTGGTGCCCCCAGGCTTCGCAAACATTGTGATTTCACAGGGGTCGCCGCTCCCTCGAGTATCCCCCCTCTCTCTCTCTCTTTCTCTCTCTCTCTCTCTCCCTCCCTCCCTCCCTCCCTCCCTCCCTCCCTCCCTCACACGCACTCTCTCTCTCTCTCTGCTTCAGAGAAGGAGGAGGAGGAGGAGGAGGAGGAGGAGGAGGAGGAGGAGGAGGCCGGAGGAGGAGGAGAGAGGGAAGGAGGAGGAGGAGGGGGAGACAGGGACGGAGCGGGGGCAGTGAGAAAGAGAGAGAGAGAGAGAGGGAGAGAGAGAGAGAGAGAGAGAGAGAGAGGGAGAGGCTCGAGGCAGCGGCGATCCCTGTGAAACCACAATGTTTGCGAAGCCTGGGGGCACCAAACCCTGTTATTTCATTGAGATGTTTGGGAGTTCTGTGTCAAGAATCCCACAGAGCCCATGTGATTTCATTTGGATGTTTTGGGATTTTTCGGATTTTCAACCCTCCAGTCCTGGGGAGCCCCGTCGTAGTTTTTTTTCTGGGACTGAAGATCCCCAAAAATCATAAAAATCCAAATGAATTCACAGGGGTTCTGTGATTCTTGACCCAGAAATCCCAAACATCCAAATGAAATAATAGGGCTTGGTGCCCCCAGGCTTCGCAAACATTGTGATTTCACAGGGGTCGCCGCTCCCTCGAGTCTCCCCCCCTCTCTCTCTTTCTCTCTCTCTCTCTCTCTATCTGTCTCCAGCTCTGGGAGCGGAGGAAGGGATGCGAAAGACAACGTGGAACGGAACAAAAAAACGAAGAATGGGTGCTGGGGGGGGGCTGTCTCCATATATACATGTATGTATATATATATATATATATATATATATATATCAGAGATGTACAAACCATTCACCTGTGAACCACGTAATTCATTTGCAACATCATTAATCCAAATGTCATAGTGTTATAATCATACGTATTCAACACGTGCCCTATGCAACCCCCACGTGATCAAATGAAGTTCAACATTGCATCAGAAAACGCATTGCTTTTCTTAAAGTATGCTTGCGGGTTTGGTATTGTCGAATGCCTTCGTGTTCGCGATCGTTCATACGCGCTCATTTGGCAAGACCACGAGTATTATTACTGACGTGGGCAATATGGTTGTGGATATTTGTTTTCTGTAAGCATGACCAAATCGTTTACGTCAGTCTGGAACAAGAGCAAAGAAATCAGCATTGTTAAGCGCTACCACTGTTATGTTATAACTTGTTTGTGCACTTCCCGCGGGGTCCTACGCACCCCCTTGTGAAGTATGACGTTTGTTTACATACATTGCAGTTGTGCTACAAGGCGTCTATCTCTTTAACCCCCACCATTTTTTCCCAACCATCCTGTGGTGTTGGGTCCTCGTTTTGAAGAGGCGGTGTCCCGCGTCCTCCTCTCCTCTCCTCTCCTCTCCTCCTGCTCCCCCCTCCTCCCTCCTCCCGGCATCATCATCATCGTCATCATCATCACCATCATCGTCGTCATCGTCATCGTCATCATCGTGGTCGTCATCATCGCCATCATCACCATCATCGCCATAATCATCGCCGTAATCGCCACCATCATCATCATTGTCATCCTCCTCCTCATCATCATCATCATCAGCGATATCATCATAATCATCATCATCAGAATCATCATCATCCTCCGCATCATCACCATCACCATTACCATCATCATCATCATCATCATCATCATCATCATCATCATCATCATCATCATCATCATCATAATCATCATCCCCCCCCGCATAAGCCGGGGGCCCGGTGAGCACACCGGGATAGTCGGGGAGCCCAAAGTGGTCGACTGCCGGCTGGAGGTCGGGATCGCAAAACCAGGGGCTGCACCTGGACGGATGCAGTGGGCGACCGACCCAATGACCGGCGGAGGCGGGGCCCTCTTTCAGGGCTTGGGGCGCGGTGCGGTGGGCGTTGGCGCTTCGGCCTCGACCCACCTCGGGAGAGCGGGATCATCATAATCATCATCATCATCATGCGTCCCCTGCGCCCATTTCGGCACACCCCTCACACGCTTCGTGGCCCCATACACCCCTCACACGTTTCGTGGCCCCACAGGGAGCTCCACCGAACGCCCCAGTGGCTGCGCTCGCATGCGGTTCCACCCCCCATTTCGGCACACCCTTCATACGCTTCGTGGCCACATAGGGAGCTCCACCGAAGGCCCCCAGTGGCTGCGCTCGCATGCGGTTCCACCCCCCATTCTCGCACACCCCTCACACGTTTCGTGGCCCCATAGGGAGCTCCACCGTGGCTGCGCTCGCATGCGGTTCCACCCCCACCCCACCGCATTTCGGCACACCCCCCACACGCTTCGTGGCCCCATAGAGAGCTCCACCGAAGGCCCCAGCGTCTGCGCCCGCATGCGGTCCCACCCCCCTTTTCGGCACACCCCTCACACGTTTCGTGGCCCCCACAGGGAGCTCCACCGAACGCCCCAGTGGCTGCGCCTCGCATTTGCGGTTCCGCCCCCCCATTTTCCGGCACCCCTCGCACGCTTCGTGGCTCCATAGGGGCTCCACCGAAGGCCCCCAGTGGCTGCGCTCGCACATGCGGTCCACCACCCGTTGTCGCCACACCCCTCACACGCCTCGTGGCCCCACAGGGAGCTCGACCGAACGCCCCAGTGGCTGCGCTCGCATGCGGTTCCACCCCTCCATTTCGGCACACCCCTGATTCGTTTCGTGGCCCCATAGAGAGCTCAACCGAAGGCCCCAGCGTCTGCGCTCGCATGCGGTTCCACCCCCCATTTCGGCACACCCCTCACACGCTTCGTGGCTCCATAGGGAGCTCCACCGAAGACCCCAGCGGCTGCGTTCGCATGCGGTTCCACCCCAAATTCTGGCACACCCCTCACACGCTTCGTGGCCCCATAGGGAGCTCCACCGAAGGCCCCAGTGGCTGCGCTTGCATGCGGTTCCACCCCCCATCATTTCACGTTTCGTGGACCCACAGGGAGCTCCACCGAACGCCCCAGTGGCTGCGCTCGCACGCGGTTCCACCCCCCATTCTCGCACACCCCTTTCACGTTTCGTGGCCCCATAGGGAGTTCGACCGAACGCTCCAGCGGCTGCGCTCGCATGCGGTTCCAACCCCCATTTCGGCGCACCCCTCACTCGTTTCGTGGCCCCATAGAGAGCTCCACCGAAGGCCCCAGCGTCTGCGCTCGCATGCGGTTCCACCCCTCTTTTCGGCACACCCCTCACACGTTTCGTGGACCCACAGGGAGCTCCACCGAACGCCCCAGTGGTTACGCTCGCACGCGGTTCCGCCCCACATTTCGGCACACCCCTCACACGCTTCGTGGCTCCATAGGGAGCTCCACCGAAGGCCCCAGTGGCTGCGCTCGCATGCGGTTCCACCCATCATTCTGGCACACCCCTCACACGTTTCGTGGCCCTCATTCTAGCAAACAGACGCACTCGCGCTCAGACTCATCCGCGTTCAGTCTCTCGTAATCAGAAATATAAGTTTCCTTCGCGTCGTGTGCCCCCGCCACACATTTCGGCACGCCCTTCATGCGGTTCGTGGCCCCATAGGGAGCGCCACCGAGGAATATATGCACAATTGCGGTATTCACAACTACGTATGGTTGGGTTTTTCGCCAGGCTAATTTTCAAACGCGTACATAAAATAAGTGCCAACTTTTTCAACTCATCATTGTATGCGTAACGCGCTTTGTTTTGGACGTCGGACCGCAACACGTACACCCAACGGTATCATTGCACATTCGCGCAGCTCCAATATGTAATCAAGTGGCCCTTTTAATTTCCACGTGAACAATACCGTTTGGTTTAACACATCTGGTTGGCAACAATCACGGACCCAGGCGCATTCACAAGCATGATCACGCTTCCTGCTTGTAGTTATTGGTTGCCGGGTAAGCACTATAGAACCACACATTCGCATGACCGGGCCATGGTCTTCCCATGTGCTATAGAAAATACGTTTCAACCAACACCGTATTCCCCAGATTTGTCGCAAAATCATTCGGATGCATCTAGCTCCAACGCATCAAGCATTGCAATGTTGAGTTCGGCGAGTTGAGCAGTTACCATTCTGCTTGGAAACATGTAAGACCATGGGGTTGCGCACATGTTACGCACCGCTAAAACAATACATAGTCCTGATAAGCTGGCACAGATATGTAGATCACTGTGGCTAAGTGGTGCTACCCTTGTTGTGTAGAAATGCGTCCGGTTGCAATTGGGTAGGTTCCATGTTGGCATTCGAAGCAATTCCCAGCCAGATCAACCCTGCATTCTGTGATATGTAACGGACGACTTAACATGAGCATTCCGCACAATGTCACATGATCACCCCAGTCCATATGACCCGCACATGGTCTTCATTATGGTATGGACTTCGCTCTTCAGTTGTAGCGAGTAAGACATGTGTCACACATTCATGTCGTCTCATGCATAGAAGAGGTGGCCCACATGTGTCTTGTAGTTCAACATTCAGTTGCAGTGGATCAGCTCCCCAGTTGACAAGAATCGGACGCATGTATACTTCAATTGTCCAGCGCTTCTGTTTGGTACCTCAGCCAGTGTTCGTGTAATCGCTACGTGCTGGCATCTGCCACATGATTATGCGCAACCAGATAAATATGACATGTTGAACTCATTCCGGCTGCTCAACAATACTATGTGGGGCGCTTCTTTGGCCGTTTGGGGTTCCCTCTAGCGCTTTTCTTGGGCTCTCGTAAGCCGTCGTAGAGCCCTCTTGGCCGCGCGGTGGGTGTCTGAGGGCCGCTGTGGGGCCGCACTGGGCCGCCGACGGGCTTTGTTAGGCCGTCATGGGTCCAGCGGGAGGCCCCCTTGCACCGCATTTGAATATGCATTTGCGTTGTCGCTTCGATAGCGCACAGATGACTGTGGCCTCGAGGGCGCGCCTTTTTTACAGAGGGTTGTTGTTTCGGGGGCGCGAGGCAACTGCCTTTTACAAAGAGTGGGCTTCTCCGGGGAGGCGGCGGCGCGCGCGGGGCAATTCGGGGAGAGGGGGGCGTTCGCGTAGAAGACTTCAGAGGTTTTGCCATCCAGCACGCATCCACGTGCCAGGGGGCACGGCGGCGGATTGTTGACGTTGTAGAACGACACAACATCAAATTGTGAGCCCCCCCGCTCCACCGTTGTGAGCGCTGGCGGGAGGGGCCCAGAAGGCCGTCCTGGGTCCGTGTTGGAGTTTTGTTGTGTCCTACTTGGATCCCCGCAGGGGCCTCTCTTGCCCTGGGAGCGTTCCCAGACGGTCGCTTTTCGGTTCCCCGTATGAAGGAAAATAGCCATTCAAACACGGACAGGCAAGAGATGGTACGATTTGAGAATTCGGCCCGATGTCCCCAATCGCAGGAAGGCACCAGACAGTAATTCCAGCCAGGGCAGGGGCCGTCGGCTCAGCCGGCCAGCCAGCCCGGAGACAGAGGGCATGCAGCACGTTGCAGGCGATGGGCGCAGCGTCGGGCGCCCAGAAAAGAATGCAAGGGCCCCCGCAGACGTTGACGGGGGCCCCCGCTCGGAAGTGTCAACCTCGCCTCGGCCGTCGGATCCGGGTTCGGATCTGCTACGGGTTCGATGCGGATTCGATGCTTGTTGGACGGAGCCGATGCTAATTTGATGGATTTGGGACGGATCCGACGGATCCGGGTGGCGGGAAATTAACGCGTTTGGCGCGGATCTTGTCGGGCCAGTGTACTTTTTGAATACAGCTGATTGGCGGCAGCGAAAGACTCCGAAAACGACTTGCGCAGGGGCGGGAATCAGGCGCGACAGGGGGGGCAGGCGCCTCTTAACTTTTAATTCGCGCGCCGCCTAGAATTAGATTCAGGGCCTCGCCGTCGCTGGCGTCGTCGTCGTCGCCGGCGCTTTCTTGAGGTTCAGGCCCCAGCCATGCGTTGATTCAGACGCGCCCCCAGTCCGGGCAAGTTCAGTCACGCTTCCATTCCAGGCAAATCGTACAGGTTTTACCTGATTGTCTGATACAGACAGTCAGGGAAGTTAACATAATTTGAGAAGTCGGCCCGAAGTCTCGAATTGCACGGGGGCGCCAGTGGATCAAATGGTCCAGCCAGGCCAAGAGCCGTCGGCTCAGCCAACCTGGGGACGAGGTTCGGCGGCAAGTCGCAGGCGATGGGCGCAGCGTCGGGCGCCCAGAAACGAATGCAGGGGCCCCTGCAGACGTTGATGAGGGCCCCCGCTCGGGAGTGTCAACCTCGCCTCGGGCGTCGGATCCAGGCGCGGATCCGCTGCGGATCCGATGCGGATTCGATGCTTGTTGGACGGGGTCCTGCGCGGATTGGGTGGGCTTGGGACGCATGCGAGCGGTGGGGTGATAAAGCGTTTGCGAAAACGATTTAGCAGGGGCGCGGGACATGCGCGACAGGTTGGGGCAGGCGCCTTCTAGAATTTTACTCAGTCGTTTCTTCTAGAGATTCGCTCGGGCGGCTCATTTCAAAACCTTCCTCGTGCGGCTTTCTTCCAGAAGTTGATTGAGCTTCTGCTCTGGGTTCCGATGTTTTTGCCGTCGCACGCTCCTATTACTAAGCCTCACCTTCGCTGGGTCGTCGTCGTCGTCGTCGTCGTCGCCGTCGCCTGCTCGAGGTCTAGACCCCGCCGTCGTGCGTCGATTCAGTCGCGCTCCGAGCCCAGGCAAGTTCAGTCTTCAGTCGCGCTCCCTGTCCGGTCAAGCCGCGTCAAATTTACTTGGTTGCACGCCATGGGCACATCCCCCCCCCCCAGCTGCGCTCGCAGTTTGACGCGCGCGGTTTTCCGTCATGCCAAACCGAAAAGCCACGCCTACTGGGCCCCCTACGGCCGCGCCCGCAGCGGTGGAGCGAAGGGCGCTCACAGTTCGACGTCGCATGGTTTCCCGCGGGAGAAGGCGACGAATGCCCCCCCCCCCCCCCCCAAATCCATCAATCTTCCTGGGGCACTCACTCCCGGGGCCCGACGGGGCCTTCGGGGGGCCCCGGGCGAGGAGGCCGAAGAAGGAGGGCCCGCTGGGCCTCGCAACGCCGCGCTCATAACGGCGGATCGGGGGGGACTTGCAATTCGACGCTGCACCGCGGGCGCGCGCGGCGGGCCTGCGCTGCCAAAGAGGAGCAAGGCCGAGGGTCGGCCGCCAGGATCCTGTCTTCGGAATCGCGAGAAATCCAAAGTGTTCGCAGTCAGGATTCTTCCGGAATCGAAGAACATCGCTGGAATCCCTCATGCGCCCTCTTGGGGCCCAGTGGAATCTTGAGGATCTGTGAGGAATCCGCAGGGAATTTCACGAATCTATTGGACATCTTTACGAGCTCCCCGCCAGAGCAGCAGGAGACTGAAGTAAACCCCCGGGGTCTTTTCGAAAAGCCCCCTGGAATGTCAAGGAACCGCTGGGAAACTCCAGGAACCTTGTGGATGTTTCAGGAACCCTCAGAAACCCCCAGGGGCCTTCCAGGAACATTCAAGGGCCCCCAGGAGCCCTTCCTCAGGAATCTGGAGGAATCCGTAGGAAACTTTCAGGAATGTTCAGGAGCCCCGAGAGTTTTTCAGGAATTCAATGATCTTCCTGCGACCCCAGAAATCCTTCAGGATCCCTGCAGCAATTTTCAGGATCAGGAGTCCGTGGGAACCCTCAGGGATCCTTCAGGAGCGGACGAATCTCGCGGGAACCCAGGAATCAGTCTGGCAGCATTTTGGGATCCTCGTGGGAGTTTGCAGGACATGTTCGGAACCCTTCCGAACCGTGAGAAATCCTGAGGACCTCCCGGGGGCCGCGCATAGGAATCTTTCAAACGTCCAGAAATCATCAGGCACCCGCAGGGGACTTCAGGGATCGAATCCATGTGAGATCTTCGAACATTCTGTCATACATCTTCAGGAATCTGGAGGAACCCTCGGAAGCCACCAGGAATCAGCAGGTATCTCCACGAATATTAGGAATACGTCATGGCATTGTTTCCGGAAGCCTCCTGGATCCATCAAGAAACCATCGACATCGTTAGTGAATTTCCGAATCCCGAAGAGTATGGAAGACACCAGGAGAAACATCAGGAACCATTCAGATATGTGCATGATTTTTTGTTGTTGGAATCTTTGAATCCTTGAATCCTTGCGGGGTCTACAGGACTTCTGATGAATCTTTCGGGGCCTTCAGAGATCTTCAGGACGCCTCGGGAATATCTGAGTAGCCCCAAGGACCCGTCAGTAATCCTGCCGGATCCTTCTGGTTATCTTTTGAATCGGCAGGACCCCAGGGGATTCTAAGGAATGGTCGAGGAGTCATGAGAATACATGAGGAGCCTTAGGGATTGTCAGGAGTCACAGAGTTCCATACGTCAAAATATTGTAGGAACCATTTATGAATATGTGGGGCTTCGCTGGGAAAACCCCAGGAACTTTCAGGAACCCTTTCTGGATCGTCCGGAATTTTCAGGCATCTCCAGGAATCCTCCAGGACACCCCAGGAATCCGCAGGACCCTCTTAGGACCCCCCCCCGAAATCCGACGGTTCTTTGTGCAATCCGTCAGGGACCTTTTTGGGATCCATCGGGAATCGTCAGGAATTCTTCAGGACCCCCCCAGGAATTCTTGCGACTTTTGGTGGGTGCTCAGGAATCCCCCGGATTTCTTGTGGAATCCCAGGAGTCCACCCGAGTCCCCAGGGGGCCCCAGGAATCTTCAGAGGTCTTGCAGGGATCCTGGTGGGATCCCTCAGGAAACACCGGCGGCGCCCAAGACGCGCCATGTTGTGTGGACGTAGGGGGGAAGAAAACGTCAGTGAAACGGACGGACGCGAGATATGCGAGGTGGGCGAGGGTCTGGCCGTACTTTGATTTTGAACCAGGCCCGGGCCGGGGAGAAAGGGGGCACGGACGAGATGGGGGTGGACGTTAATTAGAAAATGTCATGCCCTTCGGCCCATCCCGCCACCGTGCCTGGGCTGTGGGTACGAAGCCTGTTTGATGTTCGTTGGGGTCTCGTGGGGGGCCTTTCGGGGGCCTCTTGGAGGCAGTTTGGTCGCCTATTGGAGGCCCGCTTTGGGCCTTTGGGTGCCTTTTTGGGGTCTTTTGGTAGCTTGCTGGGGCTTCTTAAGGGGCTTTTTGGGGGCCTCGTGAGGCGTCCTGGGCTCATCTTGGGGCCTCCTGGGCACGTTTTGGGGCGGAAGGCTTGGATTTTCTGTTCGTGCTCCCTCTCTTGGGCCCCTCTTGGAGCCGTCTTGGTGCCACTTGGGCCGCTCTGGGCGCCTCTTGGGCCGCCTTGGGGCTTTCTTGCCCCGTTTTGGGGCCCTCTTAGGAGCCTTTTGGGCCGTCTTGGGGCGGTCTTGGGTGCCTCTAGGGCCGTCTGGGAACGTCGGGAAGCCGAAGAGGCGAGAACGCCGACATCCTCCAGAAACCTATGGAGCATAAATGACCTCCTCCTCCTCCTCCTCCTCCTCCTCCTCCTCCTGATGGGTGGGGGCTTTAATGCCAGGTGGACGCCATGGGAATGGCAGGCCAACTGTCGTAACGGCGCTCGCCCTGCGAGAGTTGTTTCCTGGAACGCTCGTGGGTTGGCGTGCGTAGACCCTCGGCGTCGTCGTGAGAAATTCAGCAAGCTCTTCCCCTTCATGCGAGATCGTGCTGTTATCCTGGTGCAGGAAACGCACGGCACAACCGAACAATTGCAAGTACTTGTCGCAGCATCTCCATTCCACTACAAGTTGTTTCATTCTGGCACGGATCGTCCGGGTGCTGGGGGTATCGCCATCTTGCTCCCCTGGGTGTCGGCGTCACATGAACTTCAACGCCCTGCATCTGAACGGCCTCTCCTGTCTCACGAAGTTCTCGCCCCTGGACGAGTTCAGATCCTTCAAGTCACACATCCGCTCACGCAGTGCTCCATGGCAATCATGAACGCTCACAACTACGAGCTGCCAGCCGCGGCGCTTCCGAAGATACGGGATCGATGGCATGAGCTCCTCCGTTGGTGTCGCGTGGACCCGTTGATGCACACCTTCGTGGCCCTGGGGGATTTCAACATCGCCGACACGGCCTCCGTCAACTACCTCAATCCTGAGCCAGCCTCTGCGCGCCTTGCTGTGGACACTCACGTGTCCCCTCTTTCTGCCTTCTGGCGCCCGCTCATGTTAGCTGCCACTGAGATCAGCGCTGAGTTGCCCACGAGATTTGACAGGCAACATTTCACAGCTGTCGCTCTTGATCGTGTCTTCCTTGGGACTCCCACGGAATTCATGCTCGAGGTTGATGCCATCATGGAAGTTCATGTTGACCCTTGCCAGCTTTCGGACGCCCGTCTGAGCGACCACGCGGTGGTTTCGCTCTCGTTCCAGAAGCGAGGCACGGGGTCAGCAAATGAGCTTCGGATTCCTGATTTCATTTTTTTCTGATTATCGCTATCGCGATAAAGTGTCCGCATTGTTGCATGCTGTCGATATCTCACACCTTCCAGCGGACCTCCGCTGGCAGTATATGAAGCAATATATGTGGGAGGCTGCACGGGAGACCCGTAATGAGCTCCAGCGCCTCCCGCTCACGTCAAATGATACGAACGCATGCGAGGCCCGTCTTGTCACGCTGCGGGCAATTGCTCGCGCGGTTTGGAGACAAGACCTTCGGACAGGAGCCACCCTGATGGCCACCACCGAGTTTGGTGCTCGATTTCTCGCCCTCTCCTCCTCCTCCTTGCTCTCTCTCCTCGAACCCGATGCGTTCCGAGATCTTTTCCGTGAGATGAGTGCTGCCGCACTTGAGCGCCGACGGTCGCAAGCTGCCGCCCTGGCCCAACGTGCGAATGCGGCTGGACAGGCCCAAACTGCTGCAGAGGCACGCCGGCAGCAGAGAGCCATCCAGAAACGTGCCAAGCTCTGGAGGCCTCGTGGCAGCGCCCTCATCCTCCAAGGGGTCCGACCGGAGTCGACCGCGGGGGAGTGTCGTAACGGCGTTGTGCGCTCGAGCGCAGATATTCGCAGTGCCTTGTCGGACCAGTGGGGGGAGGTCTTTAAAGCCCGGCGAGTTGATCCCGACAGGCTCCGCAGTTATTTAGACCGTGTTTTCGATGGCTCGGGTGTGTTTGCCTTGGGTTTGCGGATGGCTTGTTTGGCGTGTTGCTATTTATTTCGGCTTTTCGTTTCGCTTTTTTTTTTGTTTTTTTTTTCTTTTTTTTTTTTCTGTTTTTTTTTTTTTATTTTTTTTTTTTTTTTTTTTTTTTTTTTTTTTTTTTTGTTTTTTTTTTTTTCTTTTTTTTTTTTTTTTTTTTTTTTTTTTTTTTTTGTTTTCCGTTTTTTTTCTTTTTCTTTTTTTTTTTTTTTTTTTTTTTTTTTTTTTTTTGTTTTTTTTTTTTTTTTTTTTTTTTTTTTTTTTTTTTTTTTTTTTTTTTTTTTTTTTTTTTTTCTTTCCTTTTTTTTTTTTTTTTTTTTTTTTCTTTTTTCCGACCCCGACGCGCGCGGGCCTCGAGGTGGCCATGCGGCGTGCCCGTAACTCAGCTCCTGGACCTGACGGGTTCACCTACCAAGCCTGGGCCGCGATACCTGAGCAACTCGATATACTGCATGATCTATCCTTGCAGCTTTATCGTGGCGACCTTGTGCCCCTCGATTTGAACGACTCTGTCTTTGCATTCTTGCCGAAAGGCAACAATCCAGAAGACGTATTCGATTGCGTGCGTCAGCCGAGCAAAGTCCGCCCTCTCTCGCTGCGCAACACTGACACCAAAATCGTCGCCAGCGCTGCCAATCATCAGCTACGTCAGGTTGTTGCCAAGCGAGTGCATGGCAATCAGCGTGGCTTTGTCACCGGAAGAAACTTCATCCGCAACGTTGTGCACATGGATGCCTCAGCACGTGCTCTTAGCATCGCTCCAGGCGGTGACCTCAACATGCCCTGTATTGTTTCATTTGACATTGCTGCGGCATTCCCATCGGTCGCCCACCAGTGGCTCTTCGAAGTTCTTCGCCGGCACGGCGTTCCTCCAGGCTACCTCAACCTCCTTCGTGCCCTCTACTTTTGCCCCCGAGGCTTTGGACGATTCGGTGGAGAGCTCCACTTTATGTTTTATTTGTGCAGCGGGGTTCTCCAGGGCTGCCCCTTTCGGGATCGGTCTGGGCGCTCATTTTCGACCCTGTGGTGAGGTTGTTGTCTGAGGCTGTTGAGCAACCCCCGCCAGGAGACATCCCAGGAGAAGTAGGAGGTTGCGCCGACGGCATTGGCACCCTCCTGCCCCAGCTCCGCACGCTCGCACGATTAGCCCCGCATTTTAGTGCCATCGAGCGCCATGCACACTTGTCTGTACAGCATGCCAAATGTTGCATCGTGCCGCTCTGGACTGAATGTACGTCCGAGCTTGTGTCGCGAATCAAGCTGTGGCTCCAATCTGAGGTCCCTACGTTCTGTTCATTTGATGTTCAGCCGGCTACAGCGTATCTCGGTGTCCAGTTTGGCCCCGGTGGAGGCCTTCTTGACCAGTGGCACGTCGCGTCCCAAAAGTGGTGGCACCGGGCGATCGAGCTCCCCTCGTCTCGTGCTGCCGCGCCGCTCCTGGTGTATCAGTATAACACGTATGCTGTTAGCACGCTCGGCTATCTCGCCCAATTCTTCCCCATGTCCCCTCTTGCTCTCTCGCGTGAGGCTCTCGCTCTTCACAAGCTGCTCCGTCTTCCCCCCAATACGTTTTCTCGCGCCGATTTGTTGTCGTTGCAGTGGATCGGCTCGACGCCGAAATCGCTCATGCTCCTGGGTGTCTCGGCAGCGTGGCGCACATTGACCCACACCGTGCCCGACTGGCACGCTGCCTACGACAAGTTGCAGCAGGCCGCCGATGCCGCTTGTGGATCGCTCCCCCTCTCCGCCCCCCGCTGGGCTCTAGGGGAATGGTGCGCCCCGTGCTGGAAGCGTGGCCAAGCGATTGTGCAGTATTTCCAGGAGCTCACCGCCTCCACCCCTCGTGTCGTCCTGCGTCGTCGTAACGGCTTGTGTCGCCCTCTCTCCCCCTTCTCGGTTCGTGTTTGGGACGATGCCCGGGCTGAGGGGCGCCGAGAGATTCGCAGTGCTCTCCAGGAGGTTCGTCCCCCCAAGCTTCAGAGAGTTGTAGGCGCTGCGCTCATGCACGCTGTGTTTCCTGATAGATTGTTTCTCACGATCGCTCGCAGGCTCACTAAGTGGCAGTTTACATGTCCACCAGCTCTTGATACGAGATGGGCTCTTGTGCGTGAATGTCTTGAGCAAGTCAGGCCTGCGTGGCGGTGGGCGTACACCAAGAGCGTGTGCGGAGGCTGGACCACAAGTGCACGCATGCATGTTTCGCGGCACACCCGTGACTGCATCTTTGGATGTGGAGGCCCTGATGCGATAGCTCACTATTTCATGTGCCCTCGGATGCGCCACCATGTCGCCTTAAGCTGGATGCGACTCGTCTTTCCTTCGGACCCCCTCCTCTGGCTCGGCCTCGGTGCCCCGACCGAGTACGGCACAGAAGACTGTGAGATAACGCGCCTCCAGGCTGTCGAGGCCACCGTCCTTGCCTTCCACATTTACCACAAAGCCAAAGATTCTGTGCCTCCGGAGGCGCACCTCTCATATACAGAAGCCGAGCGGATCACTGGTGCTGCGCGTTTGGCGCTTCGCGTCTAGTGCGGTCATCGGGAGTCCGCCTTCAGGGTACGTCTACTCCTCCTCCTCCTCCTCCTCCTCCTCCTCCTCCTCCTCCTCCTCCTCCTCCTCCTCCTCCTCCTCCTCCTCCTCCTCCTCCTCCTCCTCCTCCTCCTCCTCCTCCTCCTCCTCCTCCTCCTCCTCCTCCTCCTCCTCCTCCTCCTCTTCCTCCTCTCAGGGCCCATCCTCCTTGGGCGTGCTGGACGCCTCTTGTGCCGTCCGCCCCGGGGGCACCTTGCGCGTCGCGGGGCGTTCTTTCGGCGACTCGGGGCTCTCCTGGGCCGTCTTGGGGGCCTCACGGGGCTCTCTTGGCGCGTCTTTTGGCCCTCTGGAGCCCGAGGAAGTCACGCGACAAGATGCGCGGAGCACAAGGGGGCACGCGGGAAGCTTCAGGGGGTACGAGGGAAGCCCCATGGGGCACGCAGGAAACCCTGGACAAGGAGTGAGGACTGAGGCTGAGAGGATTAGGCAATGAACCTGAGAACACGCCCACTCGGTGCCCAGAGGCACGGTGCCGCAGTGCAAGTGTGGACGCTTACGGCGCGCGCCGGGGGCCTCGGGGACCAGGCGCCGCGAGGGCAATGCGGCGGGGGTTCAGAATCGGCGTTGTTGTTTTGAATGTTTCCCTCACTTAGGCTTGTTTAAGGGGTTCTCACTTGGGTAAAGCTTGGCGCCTCGGATTCTTGCGTGGCCCGTTGCTCGGAGGCTCCCCGGATTCCTCGGGTTCTCCAGGTTCCTCGGGTTCCCCGCCCCCGGTGTTGGTTTTGTTTCCCAGCAATGTCAGACAACGCCAGGCAGCGTCAAGCAACGCCAAACAATGCCAAGCAATGCCAAGTAATGCCAAGCAGCGCTAAGTAATGCCACGCGACGCCAAGCAGCGTCAAGAAATGCCAAGCGATGCAAATCAATGCCAAGCAACACCAAGCAATGGCAAGCAATGCCAAGCATTGTCAAACAATGCATACCGAGCAACAAGCAACGCAAGGCAATGCCAAGCAATGCAATACAGTTCAAAGCAGAACAATGCAACGTCAAACAATGTTAAGCAACGCCGCTTAGGAAGTGTTTTCCCAGTTGGGCTCGCACCGGGTTCATTTTGAAACTTTATCCAAGCTTCCCTCGCGAACTTAGGCGATATTATTTTGAATTTGAAACAAAACCATCCGTTTTAACCCTTTGCTACAATATCCACATTACAACGCTACCCTTCCTTCGTTTTCGCCTGTCAGGGCCTCCTGGAAGGCTCTCGTCGCCACCGCTGAATTGACTTCGGAAATTATCCACAAGAGGTTCGCCCCCATGTCGCCGGCCCCCCTCTCTTAGAATCGGACTTGTGAGAGCTGTGTTGGGAGTGCTAGGTTGTATGGCTTCAGTGGCGCGCATTAGGTAATTTACGATGGTTTATGGCTTCGGGGACGCAGATATTGTGCAATTTCAAAAAAATTGCGGCCTCGGGGGCGCACATATAGTGTAATTTACGAAGGTGTATTACCTCGGGTGTGCAAATAGTTTGTAATGTTCGAAGGTTTATGGCCTCGGGGACACGAATAGTATTTAATGTGCGATGGTGTGAGGCCTCGGGGACGCCAGTATGGTGTAATTTGCAAAGGTGTATGGCTCTGGGGACGCGAGTATTGCATTCGAGGGTTTATGGCTTCGTTGACGTGAGTTTTCTGTCATTCACGGTGGTTTATGGCTTCGGGGGCGCGAGTATTGTGTAATGTACTAGGGTCCATGGCTCTGGGGGCGCGAGTATTATGTAATGTACGATGGGTCATGGTTTCGGGGACGCGAGCATTGTATAATTTCGAAGGGTTATGGCCTCGAGGACGCGATTATGGAGTAATTTACTAAGGATAATGGCCTCGGGGACGCGACGATAACATATTTCTACGTGTCCCACGACCCCCGGGGAATTCAGACAACGCGTTTCGGGGACGCTAACCAGGACGCTTTTGGGCTCCCCCCCTCGCGCGTTCAGCAAGAACTAACAGTAAGGAAGCGGAAAGCAGGACTGCAACAGTGCAAGCTGGAAACTGCAACTGTCACAGGGAGCTGCAAGCCTAATCTTCGCAGCCTGATGGCCCCGCAGGGCGGCCAGCGGATTGTCCGCATCCCGGGAGAGGTTTAGGGAGCAGCAGTATCAGCACCGTTTGGTTTCCCCGTACGTAAGTGGGACGCGTGTTATTTCCTCGCGGGCTGGACACCCAGGCCGCGATCCCATGGATACGGGGCGGCGTTGTCCAGATGCCCCGTGCAGAGCGTATCCGCAGGGTCGCGCATCCATGTGAGCGCGCCTCGGTGATTATCCGGACCGCGAGGCCGTGGATGTGTTGGTCGCTCGTGAGAGGTGACGTTCCCGACAGAATTTCAGTCGCAGTGCCTGCAGACTCTGAACTCCCGCGAGGGGTCCATCCAGACCACGCGCGCAGTCAGCCAGGACACCTCCGTCGTCGAGGCGGTGGTTCCCTTGAGGAGAATGTTCGGTTACTCCTCCGAGCTCCGCTCCGTGACCCAGGGCCAGGGCGAGTTTTCCATGGAGTTCAAAGAGTACGAGAAGATGCCGTCGAAGACCCAGGAGGACTTCGTGGCCGCATACAGGAAGACGTTGTACGAGCAGCGGCAAGCGTAATTCAG
Source organism: Prorocentrum cordatum (assembly GCA_963575745.1). Classification (NCBI taxonomy): domain Eukaryota; class Dinophyceae; order Prorocentrales; family Prorocentraceae; genus Prorocentrum; species Prorocentrum cordatum. Next base: position 1,107,682 of record CAUYUJ010018393.1, read on the forward strand.
CGGCGGCGGCCAGCGCACTGCCTGGCTGTAGCCGAGGGCCTGGCCAAGAGCGGATGTCGTGAGGCAGGCCCGCAGATTTTGGGACCCACGCCGCTGTACGCCTGCGCTCGTCGACTGCGTGGCGCGGCGCCGCGGGTCCCGCCGATTTTGGGGCGACCCCGGCCACGATCCGAAAGCGGGTGTTTCTGCCAGCGGTCGCGGTCGAAGTCCAGACGGCTGCCTCGGCCTGCAAGGCATCCGAGGAGAGTTCCTGTCCTCGGAGGCTGCTGGGGCCGATCGCGGCCCAAGGTGTCCCCGGCTTTCCCGCGCTGGGATTGGAGCCTCCGATGGCCCACTGGAGAGCGTTTTGTTCCCCCTCCCCAGCGTAACGCCCGCTACCTGGGCCAATCACCCCCCCTGGGTAACGCTCACGATCGTGTTGGGGGGTGGCGATGGAACTTGGCTCCCCCCCACATACATATGCTGGGAGCGGAAAACGCGGCAGGTATGGCGTTCTGTTCACATGCATGCGTGGTCTGAACGGCACGCCTTGGTGCTAACAAATGTGTTGTGCCGCTCGCAGGCTCCACGCTTGTTGCGGCGCCAGGCCCACAGGCATGGCGTGGTGCTGAAAGGCATGTTTGGGTGCTCGCATGCACATTGTCGCGCTTGCAGGCTCTTGCGGTGCGCATAGGTCATGCCAAGGTGCCCTACTCCGAAGGCGGCGGTGAGGGCCGCCGTTTTCTGTGGAGGGTCGCTGCCATCGCCGCCGCCGCCGCCGCCGTCGTCGTTGTCGTCGTCGTCGTCGTCGTCGTCTTCGTCGTCGCCCAATGCAGCTAGCGATGGCTCCACTACTGCAAGCTGGTTCGACCACTCTTCCGCAAGCGCAAATTGCGGGGGCTTTCTCTTTCTTCCTTCTGGCCATTGCTCGGTTGCAATGCGATACAGCCAACGCGCCTAATCAGGACGCGCGCCTTCTCCAAGGTACCCTTGTGTCCTTGTCTCTGCGACCTGTCATTTGCCGTTTTCAGTGGCCAGCGTTTGCTTGAGAATCCCAACTTCGGTTTCCAAGGGTCTTGCGACATTACCACCCATCCTTGATTCACGTATCGGTTTTAGAGACAGCGCCACAGAGAAGATGAAAACTGGGCGGCCCCGCGCCTTTTCCCGCAGGCGTTGTGGTGTGCGTAGGCGCTGTGGCTCACGCAGGCAACGTGGTGCACACCCGCGCTGTGTTGCACACGGCTGCTGCGGCATACGGCTGCCCAGTGTGCGTCGTGAGTGATCGGCGGGCCTCGTGAGCGAAACATATATCCGTTTCCGCGGACTCGCGGGCCAGGGCTCTGGGCCGCGACCCCGCGGATACGGGGCGTTGTCTCGCGGATGCCCCGCGTGCAGGGTACCCGTGCGACCGCGCATCCGCGGGATCGCGCTGCAGAACCCTGACCGCTAGTGCGCGGGATGCGGCCGCCGCTCGTGAACGTCGGCCTCTGCGGAGAAGCCGGGGCCACCGCGGGCCACGGTCACCTCCCGGAGCCGCCCGAGGGGTGCACCGCCCAGATTTTCAGCGTCGAGCACGGCCGTCCGACACCGCCTCTGCTGGTGCAGCCTGAGAGCGCGCGGCTGCGCTCGGCGGGCAGGCAGGCATGCGGGCTCGGAGATCGCCCTCCTCCCTCCGTCGCTGGGTCCCTCCCTCTCCTTCCATCGCCCCCTCTCTCCCTCGCCATGATGACATGGGGAACGAAGATGATGAGGGAGATGCGCCCTCAGGCGATCGGCCCTTTCTCAGTCTTTGTGGGCTGGTTACTTGACCCCAGGACTGTCAACAAAAGTGCGCCAGACGAAAAGCCGTCACCTGGGGTCCAGGCCGTGTTTCTTTTTTGGACTCCCGCATGCCCTCTCGTCCTCCGCCTCCTCACAACCTCCATCACCCATCGCCCTTCGCAACCGCCCTATTGGCTTTCCCTCCTTTTCTCCTTCTCTCCCCTGGGAGGAGGCAGAGGAGGGCCAATATTTTCTCCTGGAACCCCTCCCCCTGTCTCCTCCTCCTCCTCCTCCTCCTCCTCCTCCTCCTCCTCCTCCTCCTCGTTCTCCTCCCCCTCCCCCTCCTCCTCCTCCTCCTCCTCCTGCTCCTCCTCCTCCTCCTCTTTCTCCCCTCCTCCTCCTCTTCCTCCTCCTCCTCCTCCTCTTCCTCCTCTTCCCTCCCTCAGATCCCCGTTTCCTCCGTGGGTTCGCGAGGCATGCTGCAGGCAACGACTGCCCCGCGGCGAGATCCCGTGTGACCGCAAGCATGCCGCGGACACATCCTCTCCCGAGTGAGAGTTGGGAAAATGTTGGCCGGCTACTTGGATTTCCGCGGCGGGTGGTAATCACCCCCATCGTTTGCGCAACGTGTGGTCGTAGGACCTGTAAAGATGTTACAGGGGGTGATGACGAGACACGGGCTTATCTTTGATGCGAACGCTAGTTGGGAGGCACGCGAGCTGCGTGACTCGCGAGCGTCAGAACGTCTGCATCTCTCGAATGTGGTGTCAGTTTCGCAGTTCGCAGCCCTCTGGGATGGCGAGGTCCCGCTCTGATCTGCGCAGCACCGCACCAAGCTGCCCCCCAGCAGCCCCCGAGAAAGACGGCAATTTCGCCAGTCGCAGCCCCACAGAGTTGGCGAGGTCCCGCCCTGATTTGCACGTGCCTGCCGTCAGCGGCGGCCGCCAGGGGGGGCCCGCCCCGATCCACTGACGTCCACGTGGACCTCCGAGCGATGGTGCACGTGCCGAGCGTGGATTCCCGATTTTGGCCGTGCCGCGCCCACGATGTTCTTCAGAGGAGGAAGCGGTGCCCATACTGCTACCCCTCGTTCGTGTTCCCCTTTTGGGGCCTCCTGGGCGGCCCTCGTCACCACCGCTGGATTCGCTCCGAAATTCTGGTCGGAACGCACCCCGGGAGAGGTCCGGGGAGTAGCAGCATCGGTACCTTCTGCTCTCCGCAGTTCCTCCACCCTTCCCCTTCTCGCCGTCCTCGCTCCCGGGTCTGGCAGCCGTCCCGGCTCCGAGGACGCGCCCTGGCCCCTCGAAGGGCACCGTCCCTGCCGGGCGCGGGCCTGGCGGGCAATGGCGTGCGTCGCCCCGTCCATCCCGACCATCGCCACTGGAGCGTCGATCTCCGCCGCCCGTCCCCCCCCGCCCCCCTCCCTCCTCCCCCCCTGCCCACTGCTCCTCCGCGCCCTTCACGCTTCCGCAGGGGCTGTGGGAGGGCAGCACATCTGTACCGTCGCCCAGTCTGGCTGATTCCGCAAATCACCACACTTGCGGCCTTCACAAGTCGCCGACAGCCGCGAGGCGGCGATGCGGTTCCAAACGAGCCCGTACGCTTGATCGGTCCTATTCTCCAACCCCGCCCTTCCCCCCTCGTCCCGACCCTAGTCCGTCCTCTTCTCTCCCCCCCCATCTCCCGACCTTGCTCCCCCCTGATTCTCGGCGAAATGAAGCAGCACCCCCTGCAGAAGGGCTCCGATCCCCCCAGGAGCGTCGAACATGCGGGTGTTCGTGAACAACGTGGATGGCTTCCTGGCAGGTCTGCCGATCAGAGAAGAATCAAGGTTCGACGTTTCTGGTGTCTTTGGGCCCTCCGAAGGCTTCTCGCCGCCACGGCTAGATTTCCTTGTCATTTTGGTCGGAACGCGCCCCAGGAGAGGTCCGCGGGGGGGGGGAGGGGAGGACCCATACCTGTCGCGATTCTCCAGCCGTGCAAAGGGGGTCACCATTGGGGTGCCCCCCACCTCCTCCTGAAGATCCAGCAACGCGGAAAAGGAGGAAGAGGAGGAGGAGCAGAAGGAGGAGGAGGAGGAGGAGGAGGAGGAGGAGGGAGGATCGAGGATCCAATAGATGCCGGGATCGGTGGGTTCAGACGCTGTGCGCGCTTCAGACTCCGCCCAATGGCTGTTTCAGAATTCCCCCTCTTGGGGCCGTCATCCGCCGCCTCCGAAGCAACACGTCGACAAGGCAAGATCCACGCACTACCCTCCATTCTGTTTTTGGCTGTTCGGGCATCTCGGGGGCATCTCTGGGGGTTTATACAGGCACCTTGGCCAGTCTCGACGCTCACTCGTGGTCTCTTGGAGGTATGCCAGAAGCGCGATCTTGAGGCAGTCTTGGACTATCTGAGGCACTCTTGGGGCCGTCTTCGGCGACCCAGTTAGACGCTCAATGGGGTTGCGCCCCCCCGTCCACATCCCCTGGGAAGAGGCGCCCCGCACCTGCCATGGCCATCTGTCAAGGGCCGTTCGTCCGGCCGGCCGGCTAGCTGGCGGCTCGTCGTCGTCCTCGTCGTCGTCGTCGTCGTAGTCGTCGTCGTCGGTCCCAGCCACGGACTGCAGAACCCCTACACAGCGTACACACACACACACACACACCACGTGCGGCTGTCCGCGAAGGGCCGTCGTTCGTCAACCCCGACCCTCTCCTTTCCCCTCTTTCCCCCCCTCCCCCCCCCTTCCTGCCACTCGCAAAGGACCCTTCGTCCGGCCGGTCGTCGTCGTCGGCCGTCGTCCCCCAGAATTGCAAGACACATACGTGGCCCCCCCCCGCCAAGTGCCATCCGCAAAGGGTGGCCGCCGTCACCCGTTCGTCGTCATCTTCGCCGTCCGTCGTCGTCGTCGTCGTGCTTCCCCCTGGGGGACTGGAGGATCGCGGGGCTGCGCGCGCAACGCGCGGGGTCTTTTGAGTCCATGGGTATCTGAGATGTCCTCCCTTCTGCGTCTTGACGTAGCCATCGTGGACCCAAAAACGCGATGCTGCAATTGAGTTGTTTCCCCTCTTCTTTGAAGGCCAAAACAGCAGATTCTCAGAGCCTGGCTTGACATCTTCTGGCAATTTTGGTGCGGTGTACGAAGGAGTCCCAGAATACAGCCAGACACAGTGCATCTTTGCATTCAAGAGGTACGCGTGGTGTTTTGGCACAGTCGGAAACAAGGGTGGCGTTCGTGACAGCGTCGGCCTGCCCCGTGTGGTTGGTTGTGGCAGGTCCTGAAAAGGATAGCCAACCACACGCCGAAACGCTGGAGACGGACTGGACCAGGGGTGCCCGAAAGAGTGGGCATATTCAGTCCTAGACAAGGGAACCAACTGCTTCTCGGCGACCCTGGCGCGGTTGTCCGTTGTCAGGCGAGCCTGAGGCGGGTGTACAAAGAATGCCTTGTATGTTTCACTGGTATGGATATGCTTGGTGAAAGACTGGTTGTCAGCCGAAAGTCTCTCCAGGAGCTCCTCATCGGTGGTGCGGCCTTTTCCCGACAGTCAGAGCGGTAGCAATGGTGGCTTTACCAAAAAGTGGGCCTTGCAGGTGCGCTGTGATTATCCACGAGCGCCTAACGCAGAGGTCGGGTTGCTCACACCCCTGGGCCGTGGTTAGAGTCTGTTCATGGAAAAAAAAGGGCAGTCGCCCGGCTTAGCTGCCATTGCCGGCGGTGTCACGAAAGAGGGGGCAGTTGCTTCCTCCCTTCTTCGAAGGCCACAACAGCAGATTCTCAGAGCCTGGTTTGACATCTTCTGGCGATGTTGGTGTGTACGAAGGAGTTCCAGAATACAGCCAGACACAGTGCATCTTTGCATTCAAGAGGTACGCGTGGTGTGTTCGCACAGTCGGAAACAAAGGCGTCGTTCGTGACAGCGTCGGCCTGCCCCGTGTGGTTGATTGTGGCATGTCTTGAAGAGGATAGCCAAACACACGCCGAAACGCTGGAGACGGACTGGACCAGGGGTGCCCGAAAGAGTGGGCATATTCAGTCCTAGACCAGAAAGGGAACCAAAAGACGTTGCGCAGTCAACTGTTTCTCGGCGGCCTTGGCGCGGTTGTCGTTGTCAGGCGAGCCTGAGGCGGGTGTACAAAGAACGCCTTGTATGTTGCACTAGTATGGATATGTTCGGCGGACGACTAATTGCGCTGTGGGTGTGCGAGCTCTGTGGTATAATTTCGCGGCGTACGCTATTTGGTGCAAGCTACGTGGATCAACATTCGTTTCATCTACATGGCGCACCAGGCGTGGAGCAAGCTATATGGTGCAAACTGGATGGTGCAAGCTAGATTGGTGCAAGCCGTGGCGCAAGATATGTTGTGCAACCTGCGTGGCGCAAATTATGCAAGCTATGTCGCGCAATGTGTACGGTGTTTTGATTCGTTTACGCACGAGTTGACACACTCATCCCATGCTCTTGCAAACATCCTACCCACCCACCCGCAACTTCGCTTGCAAAGCCCATGCGGTGGCGATTGCGATGAGTGTTCGGAGTTGGCTGGTTCATCTCTGCAGCGCGTTCGCCCGCGCATGTTCGCGCGCAGCCAGATAGTTTTGCGCGGCCGACGCGGCCGCGGTGGCGCTGGCCACTGGGCACGTCCCAGCGGGCAGTTCAGTGCGAGCCGACAATTTAGGAGGGCGCAGTATCATGGCGGCGCCGACATCGGGGGAGCTCCTTTGGGGGGTTTCTTGGAGCTCCTCAGGGGGGCCGTTTGGGGCGTCTTGAGGACCTTTTTTGGCCGCTCTGAGCCGAAAATTGCAAAACATGGGCGCCATTAGATCTGGGGCCCGGGCTGCCTACCCCACCCCCTTGTTATTTCTCCCGGCTAACGGATCGCGACGCTTCGCCCGTATTCCGTCATCTGGCCGCCGAGGCCAAACCCATCACATTCCCTTTGCTACTTTCCCGGCTAACGGATCGCGACGCTACGCGCGTTGTTCGTCATTTGGGGCGGGTCTTGCCAACCCCTCTCACACTCCCCTTCGCTATTTTTCCCAACTAACGGGTCGCGACGCTACCCGCACTTTCCGTCATCCGCCGCTCTTGTTGATTTATCACGGATTGTTTGGCGTGCTAGTTTTCTGATGTTTCGTGGTTCTGTTAATAAATCCCTTGGGGTTTCGGCCCAGCCCGCCGGCCACCCGAAAGGCCGCCAGAAATCCATATGTCGTGACCCACATGGCCTCCAAGACGACCAAGATGGCCCAAGAGGCCTCCATGATGCCTCCAAGACCCTTCTAAGACAGCCAAGACGGCTCGAAGAGAGCCCAAGATGGCCCCAAGACAATCCAAGATGCACACCGACGGCTCAAGATGGATTCAAGCCGGCCCCAGACGGCCTCAGAGGTCCTCAAGAGTCCTCCAAAACGGCCAAAGAAGCCTCCAAGGGGTCCTCCAAGAAGGCCCGAAAAGGCCAACATCGTTGATATCTTTTTGTTGTTTAAAGGATGTTTGATGTTTGTTGTTATGTGTTTTTCGTCTGCCCAAGACGGCCCAAGATGCCCAGGAGCGCCCAAGAGACCTCCAAGGTGGCCCCAAAACGGCCCACGAGGCCCCTAAGACTGCCCAAAGAGGGCCTCCAAGACGGGGCCTCCAAGACGCCCAAGACGGGCCGCGAGGCGGCCCTAAGAAGGCCCAAAGACATTTCAAAGAGGCCCCCAAAAAGGTGTCCGACGTTGCCAGATGTGCCAGGAATGCCCTACGACGGCCCTAAGAAGCTGCCAAAGGCCCCCAAGAGGCCCAAGAAGGCCCTCAAGAGGCCTCTAGAGGCCCCCGGAAAACTCCTGGGAGACCCCAATCGGCTCCCAAGAAGCCTCCTCTTCCTTTTTCATGCCGCTTCTCCTCTTCTTCTTTATCCCCCACGTGTTTTCCGAATGGTTTCCACAACGGCTGGAGGGACACAGTTCGATAGCTTGGCCGAGCTCCAGCCACAACGTTTTGCCACACGGGCGCTTCCAAGACGGAATAGGGGCGGGGGCGGCGGTGATTCGCCGTAGGCGTCTTCGATATACGCCTGAGATGCTTGGCATCGCTCGGACGTGTGCATTTTACCTTCGGCGAGAGCCATCGAGGAGCATCCTTGATCATTTGGCGAAAACCACGCACGAAACCGAAAAAAACACAGGGAATGGACGTCCGAGCGATGGCCAGGAAAGGAGGGTGTGGCACTGATGTCCAGCCCTCTCGGCCCTCCGTCCCACACGGCTCTCCGATGCTTCGAGGTGGCCCCACGTCACCGCCAGAGGGCGTCGTGCTTCCCGCTCCTCCTCTCTGCTCCTCCCCTGCTCCTCGTCCTCTCGCGCCTCCTCGCCCTCTTCTCCTCGTCCTCCTGCCTGGTTGCTCCTTCCCTGCCTCCGCTTCCTCTCCTGCCTCACCCCGTTCTCCTCCATCGTCGTCTTCGCTCGCTCGTTACCTGAAGACCCGGTTCGAAGGAGCACGCCCGTCTCCTCCCTTCGAACCCGTCCTCAACGCCCCATGCCAGGGGGTGCGGAGGGGGGCGCGACCGTCAAAGGAGGTCTCCGGAGAGGGCCCCAAAAGTGCCTCAGATTGTCCAGGATTGCCTCCAAGATCGCGCCTTCAGCATGCCTCCAAGAGGGTCCGAGCGAGCGCCGAGACTGCCCGAGTTGTTTAAGCAACCTCCCAGGGATGCCCCAGTCAAAACAAAAGGGTGTGTGTGCGTGTGCGCAAGATTCTTGCCGCCTGCTCGACTTTTTGCTTGTGGGGTGGTGGACGACAGCCCCAAGAGAGGGGATTCTGAAACAGCCAGGGGGCGAAGTCTGAAGCGCGGTCAGAGCCAGAACCCAACGATCCTGGCATTCAGTTTTTGAACCTTCGGGAGTGTGTTGGGTGGTTATGTTGGGATGTCCCGTAGGGCCTCCTCCACTTCTCCCTGTGGCGATCCCGTGTTGGCATTGCTCTGGCAGGCGCCATTTGCGCCGACCTCTGGAAGCTGGGGCCGAGGCTCGTCGGCACCCGCAAGGGCCGCTCGGACGAGCTGGTGCCGCCGATGGTGCAGAGGATAGTCCCGCGGGTCGAGGTTCGAAGAAGAAAAGATTGCATGACCACGAACTTTCGGAGCTCTGCGTGGATTTCGTGGACGGGCGTTTGGGTCCCCCTGATGGCGCCTCCGGCGCCGCCCCCGGAGCGCGCCGCGCGCCAGGGAGCCAGCGCCGATCCAGGGCCTCCGTGCAGAGCTCCACAATCTTCTGCTCGTGCCGGTTCTTGCATCCTCCAGAGGTGCGCGAGCTGCTGAAGGCCGTCGCCGCCTGCGACGTGATCGTCTACGATCTGCACGACGCCGACCTGGAGGCGGGGCTCGACCTCAACGGGGTGGGGGCAATTTCGTTGGCTGGTTTCGTTTCGGCCCCGTTCTGCAGCAGAGGCCAGAAGACGAAGCGAGGGTCAGTTCGGCCCTGTCCCCCTACAGGCGGATTTTGGGCGAAATGTAAGAAATACTCGAAACATATTCGGAACATTGTCAAGAATCATCAAACAATCGTCCTCTGACCATTTTTTTTTGTATTCTTGAATACTCCTCCTCTGAATCGCCCTGAGGAGCTGGAGCTGGTGCTGCGGGCGCTCCGCGCCTCGCAGCTCGCGCACGACGTCGTCTTCGTCCTGGTGTCGTCGATCGGCGTGTGGGCCAGGACCCAGGTCGAGCACGAGGAGGTTCCCAAGGAGCTCCAGAAGAGAAAAGGGCTACAGATAGTTCATTCCGAAGTCTTCGAGGGTTCTTTGATTGTGTTGGGGGGGCAAGATCCTTTCATTTCTAATGGTTCTATCCTGGGCCTCTTCCTGGCCATTGGCGGGCCAGGAACTACTAGAATCGAGCACAATGAGAAATGAGCACGATTAGAAATGAACGACATGTACCAATATTGCTATCGCTGTCCGATTCCCTCTGTCGCCTTTTTGCGGCGGCATCATTGGAGGCCCTCGTCGCCACCGCTGGATTCGCCTCGAAGTTCTTGTCAGAGCGCACCCCGTGAGAGTCTGCAGAGTACGGTCGGGATTTTTTGGATAGCGTGTCTTTGCGCCAGTTCGGGCCCACCACGCTCCAGTGCGACACGCTATCCACGTCCCCGTTTCCGAGCGCCAATGTCCCGACCCGTTGGGAGCCTCCCGCCCTGCGGAGCGGAGCGACACGCTATCCGCTCGCAGGGCATAGCGTGTCGCCGGGGCCGCCGCGGCGACACGCTAAGCAGAAGGTCCCGACCGTAGGTGTCGGTCGCCCCCAGAGAGGAGCCGCCGGTGACGGAGCCGCCTGCCGCCGAGGTGCCCGCGGAGCCCGAGCCCCCGAAGGTGGAGCCCGAGCTCCCGAAGGTGGAGCCCAAGGCGACCGCCAAGGCGAAGGGCAAGGCACAGGCACAGGCGCCACCGACGAATGCTAGAACCGATGGGGAACAAGCTGCATCAACATATGCTTTCCGAGCTCCGCGCGGTTTTCTCGGGTCGGCGCCTGGCCTCCCTGCGACGTTGTGAGTCACAGTGCATTTTGGTAGTATCCCTTGCTAGCTGGAGATGCAGACAACAGCAACACAACGCCTGAGCGTTGCACTTGGTTATGCGTCACGTGCACAGCAGAAGGCCTGCAATGATGACGCGAAAACACACCTGCACACACACACACACACACACACACACACACACACACACACACACACGCGCACACACGCACACACGCACACACGCACACACACACACACACACACACACGCACGCACGCACGCACGCACGCACGCACGCACGCACGCACGCACGCACGCACGCACACTTCACTTGTCTGCAGAATCGTATTACGTTAACAGGCTGCGCCTCCAGCGCCAGATCCAGCGCCTGCCGTGGAGGAGCCAGCGGTCGAGGTCGCGGTGGACACGGAGCCAGCAGCGCCCGCCGCGCCTGTGTTACGGCCGCGGGCGTTAGTGTCGGAGGACTACGTGCGCCGCGTACCCGCGCCGAAGTTCCAAGAGTGGAAAGCCATTGAGACACAAGTGTTGGCGCTGAAGGACAAGCCTGGCGTCTATCCGTACGTTGTGTGTTGCGGGGTCCCCTACGGCAACGGAGAGGACGCCTTCTTGGGCCTCTTCAGGGCAGCCTGGCAGAATCTGCCCACATTGCGAGTCATCGGCGGGGGAGGAAATTACCTCCCGCTGGTGCACGCTCGCGACGCGGCACGCCTCGTGAGAACGGTGGTGGAGCAGAGGCCTCGCTCGGAGTACCACCTGGCCGTCGACCGGGGTGACATGACGCAGCGCGCCCTCGTCGAGGCAGTGGCGGAAGAGTTCGGCATGACCGAACCTGTCCCGTCCGTGAGTATCCCAGAGGCCATTTTGGCAGAGCTTGCAGACATACTCACCCTGGACTTGCGGATGCTGCCCAGCTCGCTCGTGGAGCCGCCTCCGAGTGTCCAAAGCTCCTGTGACAGTGCTGAGGCCACATCAGACGGCGGCGCTGCTCCAGATCCGTCATTCCGGTGGTGGTGCGAGCAGGGGTTGGCCGCGAATATCGGCAAGGTCGCCGCTGAGTTTTGCAGTTGGCGCTGCTTGGACCCGCTTCACATCTGCATAGCCGGGCCACCGGGCACCGGGACGGACGAGTTGGCACAGCGGCTCGCGAAACAGTATTGCGTGCCCGCCTTCAGCTTCGACCGACTGGTCGAGGAGCAGCGCAAGAAGCAGACCCCGCTGGGTACACAGCTCGCCCAGGCGATGGACGAGATCGAGAAGGGCGCCGCGAACCCAAAGTTTGCGGGCTCCCTTCTTTTGCCGCCGCCGCTCGCAGCGCAGTGCGTGGAGGAGGGCCTCAAGTCCAAGCCTGCGGCGTTCCGCGGGCGCCTGGGGAAGAAAATACACGGGCAAGATTTCTAGACATATCCAGTGAGTCCTGGACTTTCTGGCAAGGGGCGCCTCAAGGTCGAGGCGCGATGGATATTGCGGAAGCATTTGCGTCAAGGGGCAGATGATCATCCATATCCACTGCGCCTCGTGTGTCTGGGGAACGGAGCCCGAAACTCCTTAAGATGCAGTGGATATGGATATACATCTTACCCGCGGGGCCGGTGTGGTGCAACGGGGGCCAGACCAGCCCTTGTGATCCCCTCTGGCCTGACCCACGGCATGCGGGCCAGATGGAGGTGGCCCCTCCTCGCCCTTCCAGCCTGAAGCGTAGACCCGTTCCTATCGAGTGTCCATGTCTGATTCGTGTGCACGGCGCTACCGCCCCCATCCAGTCGGCACTTCTCGGTTCTAAATCGGGGCGGGAATTGGACTTGACCGGAAATGGAAATGAGAAGTGCGTGCGTGTGTGTGTGTGTGTGTGTGTGTGTGTGTGTGTGTGTGTGTGTGTGTGTGTCCGTGTGCGTGTCCGTGTGCGTGTCCGTGTGCGTGTGCGTGTGCGCGTGCGTGTGCGTGTAAGTGTGTGTGTGTGTGGTGATAGTGCGTGTGTATGCGGGAGTGCTGCGGGCGACGGCTGGGCAGGCACTGGCAGAAGCAGACAGGCTGACGGCAGCCGTCGGGTGGCTTCCGGCTGCAGCAATTGGAGACCACGCTCCAGAAGGCCCTCGAGGAGCTGGTCAAGGCGGCTGCTGGGCAGCCTGCTGGCGAGGAGCATGGCGGGCGGCAGCAGCGGCCCTCTGGCCGGGAGCCAAGGGAGACGGACAGCAACGGCGGAGCAGCGCTGATGGCGGCGGCGGCGACGGTGGCGCCGACGGGGCCACAGACTCCCATGTGGGGCTGCCCGTGCGGCTTCAGCGAAAATTTGGCCTGACGCGCCAGCTGTCGGCCGCCGTGGGCCGCGCGCGGCAGTCGGCGAGCCCTCGGTGAGGGTGACGCGCGGCGACCCCTCCCAAGCCCCTGCTCGCCAGAGGCCGACTCCGGCTTCGTGGGCGCGGTCGACGGCCGAGGCAGCGGCCGTTCCGCCGGGCGCCGCGGACCCGCCAGCGGCGCCGGCGGCGGAAGCGGCGGCTGGTGCCGACGACCCGACGCCGGCCGTGTCACAGACGGGGGAGCGCCTTGCAGCCCTCCGCAGCCGCGTGGCGGCGGTGCGGGTATTCCAGGAGTTTCACCGGACAGGTGGCACAGTGGGAGGTGGAGGCGGCGGCGCTCGTGGAGGCGGAACGCGCAGCCCGGCCTCTCGAGCGCCAGCTGCAATCGGCCGTGGATACCCTCCGCTGCCGTTCCGAGTCGGCCCAGAGGGCGCGGCAGGCCGCCGACGATGCTCGCGAGGTCGCCGAGCAGGCGGCGCAGGCCGCGGCTTCCATGCTGGAGCAGGCGGTGCAAGCCGAGGCCGAGTCGGCGGCTGCGCAGCGGGCCCTGACGACAGTGCAAGCCGAGGCTGCCGCTGGCGCCGCCGCTTGGGTGGTGGGGCCTGGAGCCACCGCCGCAGGAGGGCTCACAGCAGCATTCGCAGAGATCGCGGCGGCTGCGTTCCTCGCAGCGCAGGCCGCCGTGGCCGGCCTGCTGAAGCAGCTTCGCGGCGTGTTTACACACGCTCCAGTCGGGGAAACGCAAGACTCGAGTAAGCCGGAACTCGGGTTGCCGACGTTTTTTTTGACGAGCGCGTCCTGGATTTTGACGGTCCAGTTTTCGTGGGACGTCTGCAGCGGGAGCTCGCGTCTAATTTCAGATTGGGCCTCGTCATTTTTATGATGGCCCCGTCGGGCCAACCCGAGTCCCCCGTACCCGAGTCTTACGCCTCCCCGATCCAGGTGGCGCTGCGCATGCTGGGCCGATGGGCCTGCCGCTGGTGCGGAGGGCGGCGGTGCCAGGCAGCCCGGAGGCGCGCCGGCGGACGCCAGGATGGGCGGCTCAGTGGCTGGCGCTGGAGATGCGGATGCCCCACCGCCGCGCCGCGAGGCGAGGGCGGCCGCGGCCCCAGGCGGCAGACGGCGCGCGGCTGCACTGGGCGCGCGGGCCGGCAGGCGTCGCTCCCCATCCAGGAGGGGATCGGATGACGGCGTCGACGACGCATCTCGCTCGCGCTCCACCGATCGGGGGGATCGCCGGCGCCCCTAATCTCCCTCTTCGTCCAGCCCTCGCGGCTGCTGGCAGTGCAGCGCACCCTGGCGCAGAGTGGCGTGCGCCCTGCCAGCGCGGCAGCGGGCGGTGCCTAATGATGCGCCGCCGCCCTTCCCGCACGGCCAGGCTCTTCCGCGGCCTAGGCGCTGGCGCCTCCATGCCGATGCACGATGCAAAGCGGCATCGCGACAGCACTTATACTGTGGGAGGGGTCGCAGGGGTTGCTGCCTGGACGGCTTGTTCCGGCTTATGCGACCAGCAGGCGGCCTGCTGCTGGTGCCGGCAGCGCGCACTGGCGGTGGCGAGGTGGTTTGGCGCGCGGCGCTCGCGGCGCGCCTGGCGGAGCGCCCGGGCCGCCAGGGTAATTAGTAATTCGTTGCCGGCGCTACCATTCTCTGCCGCGGGGCTCTCGTCTTGGCTGTAAAAAGTGGTGTGCGTGTGTGTGTGAGAGGGAGAGAGAGTGTGTGGGCGTATGTGTGCGTGCGTGCGTGTATGTGCGTGCGTGTGTGTGTGTGTGTGTGGGTGTGTGCGTGTGTGTATGTGTTTGTTTGTGTGTGCGTATGTATGTGTGCGTGTGTGTGTGTGTGTGTGTGCGTGTGTGCACGCGTGCGTGGCGAGCACGAGGTACAATCCAGACGCTCAAAGGGCGTCGTTTTTCGGCCCGCTCCGTAAATCTGAGTCGGGGACCACTTCGTAGCCGAGGCTAGCCGTGGCCAGAACAACCCCTTCATTCCCCATTCAGCGTTCACTGTGGTACGGTGGGGGCGGTGCTCCATCCGCCCACTCTCGAGAGCCAGGCACCGTCTCGAGTCCGTCCTGGCAGATCTCCACTCCTCGATCTCACGAGCCCATCCTGAGCGACGACGAAAGAAACGTGGTTTGTCTCCACGGGCGCTGGCGCGGTTGCTGGCGAAGGTCGCGCGTAAACGCCTTCGTTTCAAATGTGGCGTGCCGCGGTGGCGGCCCGGGTAAGCCGCGGCGCATGGTTGTGATGACATCTTGCGTAAGCGCCGCTTCTGTGCGTCGCTCATCTGATGCACGGTCTGTTTGGACGCACGCAGCGGTTCGTAAGCCGGCCACGTGCAGAGGGGGGTTGGGGGAAGGCTTCTTAGAAACACCCCTGCTCCTCAGAAGGCGCGGGCATAGGCGTAAGGCTGGCGCCTTCTAAGAGGCAGCCTCCTTCTAAGAAGCCCCCCCCCCGCTCCCCCATGCCCCCTTGTGCGCGCCGTGAAATAAGAGGCGTGGGGAGTGGGGGACCCCCTTCCCCCGACTGGGGCCAACCTCGCCTTGTTGGCGCGCCGCGAAGTGCCTCGACACGCGGCGCGGTCGGAGCGCCCTCGCGCGGCGGTGGTCTACGCGGGGTGGCGATGAGGAGCTTATTTGGCGGGGGCAGTCAGGGGGAACAGAGACCACCGCCACCGAGGCCGCGTCGAGGGGACGGGGGGGGGGGGACGGCTCGCCCCTCCCCTGGGCGGTGGCACGCCTGAGCATCGTCTGGTGCCGGGTGGCTCCTAGGGGGCTACGTTCAGCATCGGCGCTGGTGTATCTCTGAAAATTGGCCCATGCCAGTCCAGCACACTCGCGCTGAGCTAATCGCCCGTCATGTGGCAAGATCTCTCAGGCGTTGCTTCCTAAGGGGTCCTGCCCCCCCCCCTACCCCCCACGGTTTCTCGGTGGCGGTGGTTCTTGTTTCTTCCCCCTTCTGGGTGCGAGCGCTAGTGGACGCACTCTGTCCCATCCTCCTGGCCATGCTGTCTCCCGAGCCCGCCCTTTCCTGCGAGGAGGAGAGGGAGGAGGGCAGGAAGAGGCGTGATCAGGAGGAAGGAGGAGGAGGAGGAAGGAGGCGGAGGAGGAGGAAGGCGGATGATCGGATGGGATCGGATCGGGGGTCCGCGCAAGGGCTCCACAACGGGGCCAAAGATGGGGGGATGCCGCCGACTAAAGAGGGGGCAACAGGGAAGGACGGAGGAGGAGAAGCGAGAAGGCGGGGAGGAGGGGTAGTGAACGAGGGTGAGGGAGAGGGGGAGGGGGAGGAGGAGGAGGAGGAGGAGGAGGAGGAGGAGGAGGAGGAGGAGGAGAAGGAGGAGGAGCAGGGAACCGCCAGAGGAGGGGCGGAGGAAATGCGTCAACGAGGAGGAGGAGGAGTAGGAGGAGGGGCGTGGCCTACACATTGGAACGCTATTCAATGCCCTCAAGGTGAATATCCCACGCCCGGCTCAAGACGTAAAGACAACAGCAACGAAGCCAAGGAACAGTTCGACAGCCTCTACCGCAGTAGCAAGGAGAACGGCAAGACGAGGACGAATTCCGCGACGGAACTACTGGAGCTACAGCGACACTTTCGAGCAGTTGAAGAGACCGCACAGGTTGAAATAACGAAGCAACAATATGCAGTAAAGCAAGCGCAGCCTTACCAGAACAAGCTAAAGGGAGAGCTGGCGAATGCCACGATCACAGGCGAGAAGACGGCAGGCTACCACGAGCACATTCAGACAAAAACAGTGTGAGGAACAACAGCCGCAGCAGGGAGGACGGCCTCCATGGAGACAAGGACGACGCCGACATTCAGAATGAGCTGAAGCAGGCGCATCGTCAACGACCCCCTGAATACGGCAACGACCACAAGAACCATCAGCACAAGCTACAACCCATGGAAGATGGAAGAGACAGCCATAGGAAAGGGAGATGTACTACAAGACGATGCGGGGATCAAAGCTACACATTCCAACTATCGAAGCACAGGGGACCAACGATTTCAGCGATCAGAACCAACTGCGCAACCACCGAAGGGTCCCCGACCAGCTGCTCCGCAACGCCCACCTCGAGGTGCAGGACCAGGAGAAGCGCATGGAGGCCATTATCCAGAGCATCCAGGAGGGGGTCCAACAGAGAGTCGCCGACATCGAAAGGATCGTACGACCTAGCGACGCTGAGCACACTGAACACCAAGAGCAGCATATCCAGCGGGCACCCTTGGACATGGACAGCTATCAGGATCAAGCTCAACAGCATGCGGCCCATGCAGACGGCCACCTACAACTTGCACCGCAATGAACTGGGATGGGCGCGACAGAGTAGAGAAACAGCTCACCAACACGAGATACCCGAAAAAAGAGACCACTTGGATGAAATGGAAAGCCTGGCGCGAAAGACGTACTCAGGACGACCCTAGAATACTTCCACGCACGACAAGCAGCGGCTCCAGCACAACAGAGCCTCGACAACTTGGAAATGGTGGAGGCCATCAAGGAGGCCCTAACCACTGGAGTTCAGGGCGACAGTCTACCGGCGCAGTGCACCTTCCCGACATCGCCACTGGAAGGCATCGTTCCGTTGCGCCCACCGCGAACCCGCATCATAACCACCGACGGCAGCAATATCAACAACTAGGATGCCATTTTCGATTCCAGGCGCCCCGCCGTTTTCTCCGACATCCAAGCGGCCACGGACATCGGCGACCCTGTCTGCGACGCATGGACTACGCCAAGAAAAACACACGACGCCAGAATTGCAGGCAGCATCATCCGCGCAAGCCTGCTGTACATCCAGCCAGGCGAGGACGTGGACACTGCCGACAAAGGGGATGGCCCACGCCTGGCCTGGTCCACACTGGCCCACCCCATTTCGCCCATCCACCCACTCCGCGAAGTCGGGCACTCGCCCCCAGTCTCTCACAAGATAGGCAGACGAGGCGCACGCCACTCTCATGCAAAGCTGGGACCTGCCTACCGGTTGCCCGTCAGTGCGTCATTCCCAACAACGCAGCTCACCAATTCTCTCCAACGACAGCAGACGATCGAGCTCTCACACGACGAAGATGGACGCCACCAGCTGCTCTTTTCCCATCTCCGACCACGGCACTCTTCTTGTACCACACCGCCGCACTCAGTGTTCTTACAGCAACAGCAACAGCTGGGCATTCGTCACACTCCGAATCTCCACTTCCTGGCGACGGCAGCACTCTCACCACCATCACCTGCACATGCGACGGCGTCCAAATCACGTTCTGCATCGCGGCACCGACCCCCATCGGCACACTATGATACGCAGTGGGTCCATTGTAGTGGCTTCCTCACCCACGTATGCGATGGTAGCTGCCACTGTGAGAGAACCTCTACCAACCTTCGCTCCCTCCAGGCGCCACCTTCTCGTCAGCAGGCCCCCCCCACTGCTCACCCCACTAACCTTCACCTGCCCACTCTTGTGGCGGAGAGGCGGTATGATATCCATTGGGTAGGGGAAACAGTGGAGGCACGCCGACGGCCGTCCTGGCAAGGGCCAGGGCGGCCGCGGCTCTAGCCACTGCCCACTCAGTCTCTGCCGCCCATCGCTTGTCACACGCGCGCTACAGTGGTAGCCCAGTGCAGACCGCCACCCTGGCGTTGGCCAGGGCAGCTTCGCCTGCAGTTCCCGCTGCCCGCGCCAGCCGCTACCTCAGCACGTCCCGCTCCGCCACACTTAGGGCACCCTTCTCCAACGCATTCCAGCAGCTTCAGTCCGCGAGTCTTCATGAGGAGGGGAACTCTACTATGTTGGGCGGGTGGCAACAGGGGGCCTCCTCGGCCACGGTCAGCGACCAACGCGGCGGAGGGCGGCGAGACAACCACCGCGGCCGCCACCGCGGATGGCGCAAACTTCCGCCTCCCCACCAGGCACCCCTGCTGGATAGGCCCCAGTCCCCCCCAGTTGGAACTCATCGCATGCCTCGGCGGGGGAGGTTCCTCGTGTTGGACTGGGGCCCTTCTTCACTTTGGTGAATGCGCCTGCGCTGCACTCATGCCGCTCATGCCAGACAACCCTGCTTTCAACCCTCCACTCACTCAAATCGCTAGCCGCCGCACCGCCACCGCATTCCCTCCTTCTCCCTCCTCGATGTCATGATCCTTTTTCTTCTCCACGATCTAGAGTCTAGTGCTGTCAGCCCTTCTGGCACACTTCTCCAACAGCCGACACCTCCAGGGGCGACCGCCCCTGGAGTCGCCCGGCTCTCTACTTTGATCAACCTCCTTCGGGGCCAAACGCCCCTGAGTGGGGGGGATGGCCGCGTTCGACTGACCTTCAGGCCGAGAGAGAGAGAGAGAGAGAGATGGAGCGCGCTGCTGGCCCCCCCTCCGAGGTACGTGCTGGCGGGCTACCCGCAGCAGGCCGATGACCTGCTGGCCTTCTTCTGCGACGAGGCGCCACCGCCGCCGGCCGTGGAGGCGCCGCCCGTGGAGGAGCAGCATCGGGGGCGCCGACCGGGAGAGGGTATTGGCTCGGCTTTGGGATCGCCGTAGGGTTTGCCAAGGGGAATGTGGGGCATACAAGAGCCGGCCTCGCCTTCGAGGGTCGACGGAGTTGATGGCTCCTCCTCTGCGGAAGGTGGCTGAAGTAATACGGTTGGCTCAGCTTGGATGGTCGCAGCATCTGTTAAGGGGATGTTCGAAGAAGGAAACCGGCATAACAATAACCTCTCGACGGTTCGTGCGGATTCCTCGGGTCGGCGTTCGGGCCCCTTGGCGGCAGCTCTAGCGCCGCCCCTGGCGCACTCCGCGCGCCACGGAGGAGGGTCTAGCGCCGATCCAAGACATCCGGGCGGACCCCCGAGATGATATGTTTATGTCATCGATTAGTTATCTGGATGTGCCGCCGTCATCGTTGTGTGCGTCACAAGGGCGCTCTGTACTGGAGTGGTGGTCATGGCCAACAAAGGGTACCATAGCCCCGTTGGGTCACGGGGCCAACACGGAGTCATACTAGCTCCGTTGGGCTCCCGAGGGCTCTCCCCGATGACTCCTGAGAGGGGTGGCGCGACATGCCCACCAGCACGGGCGATTGATTGCCGCAAGTTGGCAACGCTACAAATGGACGCGGCCATATGGGGGTTCTCAGCGGACGTTGACGGGGATACATATATATATATAGATATATATATATATATATGTATGATTGTATGCCTGTATGCCTGTATGTATGTATGTATGTATGTATGTATGTATGTATATATGTATGTATGTATGTATGTATGTATGCATGTATGTATGTATGTATGTATGTATGTATGTATGTATGTATGTATGCATGCATGCATGCATGCATGTATGCATGCATGTATGTATGTGTCTGTATGTATGTATGTATGTATGTATGCACGCATGCATGCATGTATGTGTGTATGTCTGTCTGTCTGTCTGTCTGTCTGTCTGTCTGTCTGTCTGTATGCATGCATGCATGCATGCATGCATGCATGGATGTATGCATGTATGTATGTGTGTATGCATGTATGTATGTATGTATGTATGTATGTGTGTATGTATGTATGTTTGTATGTATGCATGTATGTATGTATGTATGTATGTACGTACGTACGTACGTGCGTATGTATGTATGTATGTATGTATGTATGTATGTATGTATGTATGTATGTATGTATATGTTTATGTACGTATAAATGTATGTGTGCATGTAAGTATGCATGCATGGATGGATGTATGTATGTATGTTGACGTACAGTTGGCTATGTTGCCGTACACTTGGCTATCGGTGGGGCCCATGTTGACGTATATTTGGCTGCAAGTGCCTTACATGGCTCAGTGGGTGCAGATGACTCCGCTAAGTGGGCTCCGCCCACTTCGCCCGGATCTTGACCCCCACTAAGCCACTTAGGGTCCTTTCTAGGCTTGGGTCGGCCTGAGATGCTTCACCTTGTCCTCCACTTGTAACCCCCTATGCACATCGGTTTGGACCAGCTCGCTGCGGTTCGATGTCGTTTTCCAGCGATCCGCTACGACCTGAGGTTTCCGAGATGTTGTTGCGCATATTGGCGCAGCCTGTCCGATTTCGATTCCGACTCCGTGCCGATGCTGTCCTATCCGACGCAAGTTCCGATCAGATCAAGCTTCCCGACTCGATGTTGACAGATCTTGCGCTTGATCCTCCATTCATCGCTGGTCATCGCCTGGGCCAGAGGTGGGCATCGACCCCTGACCGCTCAATCGACTGAGGCAGTCGAAGGTGCTACAATGATTCGGTTTCCCCAGAGAGGCCCGAGAAGGCAAGACAGCAGAGGACCTGAACAGGAAGCAGTATTGTTTGGTCAGCGCGTCTCTCCGCCAGCTCTGGCCCACCATGCTTCCGCCCGACATGCTGACCAAGCCTGGTCCCCGAGCGTCAACGTCCCGAGGCTTCCCCAGCTTCCCGTCCCGCGGAGCGCAGCGACACGCTATCCTCTCGCAGGGCACAGCGTGTCGCCGGGGCCGCCGCCGCGAAACGCTAGGCACAAGCCCCCGACCGTAGAGCGACGACAGCTGACAATTATCGCCGCGAGCAATTTCAATAAAGACCAGGTGCAGGCCACGCACGAAACAGTTGGATCCCAGAGTTTCATGGGAGGGGGGCGGGGATGGGAAGGGGTTTGGCCACGGTAGGTCAGGGCCGGGTGCCTCATCCTGCCCCAGGGCCACGCGGCCTCGTTGTCCAGGGCATGCCGCCGATCTTTCGGCCACGCATCGCCGATTTCACCTTGAGCTTCCCCTGGGCAACCACGCTGCCCACTCCGCGTGTGTCACCTGTTTCGCTCCGTGTTGGTTCCGTTTTGTCCTTGGACTGTTTCTGGCACCTCACCTCTGCATGTGATCGTGTTCATCCTGCCTGCCAGCTGTTACAAGGAAACTGGCACAGATGTCTGGCTGTCCGCGGGGATTTCTCGGGTCGGCGCTGGGCCCCCCATCCGCCCCTGGCGCCTTCCGCGCGCCAGGGAAGGGTTGGTCCAGCCCCGACCCGAGAAAAGACGGCGGGGACCTCTGAGGTGTGAGGTTTTTCTCTCCCTTTCGCGCGCCCCGCACCCGACATGTCCAGGTGGTTAGGCGCAGAGAAAATACAAGCGCCTGACGCGTCTCACGTGCCCTGCACGCCGCGGCCGCCAGGCCCCCTCGCGTCGACGAGTGACGACTGCATGCCGCGGCCGCCGGGCCTCCCCGGGGGCCTGGAGCTCCCAGGGGATCCCGCCTCGCGTTCTCGGGCGGTGCGCTGCACCCGGGTAGAATACAGCGAACCATATGATAGCAAGGATAGGGCAATTTTCCAAGGCTACCCTTGCATCCTTGCCCCTTCGGCATCCCTCGGCATTCTGCTGCGCTCCGCACGGAAAACGTCAACATGGCGTTCCAAGGCCCTTGCATCCTTGCCGAGCATCCTTTCTATCCTGGTCGAGTGTATGTCCTCCCCCCCGATCCAGCCCCCCTTGGCCTGCCGGCGGGCTTCCCACTGAAACGCCTTATTCCCCGACGTCCCCAGACACCCGTGGGAGGTCCGGGGTCACCTCGCGAGGTCCGGTGTCGACCAGACAGTGACTCCCCTGACTTCTCCTGGCGAGGCTTCTCGACGTATGCACCCACTGCAAGGAGTGCCCCCCCCCCCGCGCCCGTCCGAGGCAGCCTCCTCCCCCCCCTTCGGCGCCCCTCGCGGCCGCAGGGCGATGCCGCGCCGCAGCCCGCAGAGGAGCAGCCCCCCACGATCCTGCTGCGCGCGTCGGCGGTGCAGGACGCCGTCGTGGTCTTGTCGGGCTCGGAGGAGAGCTGCGCCTCTCGGCTCAAGGGCAGGGGCAGCGTCGTGACCTCCGAGGGCCTCGCCAGGAAGAGGATCGAGAGGTGCGCTGCCAGCCTGGAACAGATCCCCATCCCCCTGTTTTGCATTACCCTGCCTCGGTTCCGGCCTTGAGGATTCCCTCGGCTAAGCTGAGGGCGCATCCCTAAGGTTTTCATCGCCTTAGGCTTGCCAATCCTAGTGATAGGGGTAAGTTCGGGGCTGGAGATGTTCTACGAAGAAAAGACTGCATGATCATGAACTGTCGGGGCTCCGTGCGGAATTCTTGGATCGGCGATTTGAAAACCCCAGGCGGCGCCTCCGGCGCCGCCCAGGGCGTGCCTTGCGCACTAGGGAGGGGGGCCAGCACAGCTCCAAGGCATCCGCGCGGCTTGCCTGCGAGTCCAGTGGGCCGAAAGATGCTTCCAGGCGTCGCTCTCCGTCCTCCGTCTCCTCATCGCATCCTTCCTGACTTCGAAGAGGGGGTCCAGCGCCGATCCACGAGATCCACGCGGACCTTCGCGTATGTTTATGCAGTTGAACCTTCCTCGAGAGGTGGAGCAAGGACCTGGGCCGCCCAAAGGGCGCAAGCGCGGGCCCAGACCTCCACCGCATGTCACAGATCCGATGCGCATGTTCTTCGCCGTGCTCGGCCTCCGGAGGCCCTCGCTGGACCCCGAGACCGTCGAGCCGGCCCCGGGGAAAGGGGCGGGACCTCCAGAGGCCCCGTGCTCAAAAAAAACAGTGCAGCGATCTCTGGGCGTGGGGGCGGGGCATCACGCAGCATCGGCGATGCGTCTCGATCCGTAGCCCGACGCACTGGGGGTGCGGCGCGACCTGCCTACCCCGTGCGCTCTGGCCCCCCCTTATCTCAGCCTCCAGAGGAGAACCCGCCTGGGGCGGCGCCTGGAGAGGGGCTCGCCGGCGCCATCGCAGGAGGGGCTTGAAGGGTGTCCACGCTCCCGGTATCGCTCGGACGTGTGCACTTTTTCTCGGCGGGGAGTGTGAAGGAGCATCCTGGATCATCCACCGAAAAAAAACACAGAGAATGGACGTCCGAGCGATGGCCAGCGCTTCAGTCGGCTCGACTTCTTCGCAGCCGGCTGCGTTCGGTCCGTTCGGTTCCGTTTGTCGTGGCGCCGCTGCGCCGTTCTGGGCTGCCTGCGGCCTCTTGGTTTTTGAGCCCGTTCTCAGTCTTACTGTCACTCTGGACGCCCTTGGCTTCGGGAGGAGGGAGGTGGGAGGGGCGGGTGTTTCCTGCAGGGGGATGGGCCCGAGGCAGTGGATCAGTATCAATCCAAAGAAGAGGCTCAGCACTGTCATCTGTACTACATCGGCTATGCCCGAAGAGGAGTGGGTGGGGTGCGGGAGGAAAGCTCGGTGCAGAGCCTCTGCTGCTGAATGCCGACGATACGGAGCTGGAGGAGATGGCGCGGCGCGTCGTCGAGCACGTGCGGGCGAAGCGGACCATCTACAACTTCCGCCAGCCCGTGGAGGCCAGCCAGTCGGAGCAGGCGGAGGAGGCACCCGGAACCGGCTCGTCCGCGGAGGACGAGGCGGCCAGGCAGCAGGAGGCGGAGGCGCTGCGCCTCCAGCGCAAGGAGCAGGAGCCGGAGGAACACAAAGATGCACGATTACTCCGACGGGAGAACACTTTAGCTTGCCGGGAGTCGCCTCCAACCCCCTTCTGCCGCCTGCCTCCTCGTTCTCCTCCTGCCTACTCCGCCTCCTCGTGCCTCATCTTGTCCTCCTGCCTCATGTGGCTCTTCCTGTATTCTCCTCCTCCTCCTCCTAATCCTCCTCCTCCTCCTCCTTCACCTGCTCCTCCCCCCCATGCCTCCTTCTGCATAATGCTCCTCCTCTCCTCCTCCTCCTCCTCCTCTCCTCCTCCTCCTCCTCCTCCTCCTTCCTGCTGCCTCCTCCTCCTCCCCTGCTCCCTCCTCCTCTCCTCCTCCTCCTCCTCCTCCTCCTCCTCCTCCTCCTCCTGGAGTCCTCCTCCTCCTCCTCCTCCTCCTCCTCCTCCTCATCCTCCTCTAGATACTCTAGATGCCTCCTGTCTCACTAGCCACCGCATCATTCGCCCCCGTGGGAAGCTAGGCTGCATTCTTCGCTGCGACAGTTAATGGGATCATCTCAGGCACTATTTGTTCGGTCCCAGTTAGTTTGGTCCATCTCTCTTGTCCTCCGATGTCGTCCTCTCTCCTCTGACCCCCTGGGCCGCCTCGGGGTCCCTAGCTGTTGTAACGTCTGTGTTATCGAGGAAGTTTTCTTGGCCTCCCATAGTTATCATGTCATCCGTCATCTTGCGCCCCAGGTCCGTCTCCTACCTCAGACCAATCTCGACGCCGCCCGCACTTCCTTGCGGGAGCTCCGCCTGGTCAGGGCGTCCGCGGCGATAGAGGCACTGCCCCCCACGTTGCTGCCGCCCCAGCCGTAGGCGTGGAGGTGGGACCCCCCCTTGGTACGCTGGCCTCCTCTTGATGCCTCTTGATGCCTCCTGCTGCCTCCTGCTGCCTCCTCCTGTTCCTCCTCCGCATCGCGCATTCTTCTGGGAAGGCTTGCCCGTAGGATTTTCCCCGACCCAGGAAAGTGCGTGGAGCGGAGGCCCTTGGAGGCTCAGGGTCTCGGAAAGCCTACGGCTGCGTATTATCCTGGAAGAGGACTTTCTGCCCAGAGCGCTGGCAGGACGCAGCCGCACCGATGCAGAGGGGCCCCATCGGCGGCCTCTCGGGGATTCGCAGGGGGGCCCACAGATCTCAAAGGCGGCTCGGCGCACGCAGTGCGCAAGAAGCGGCGGGCCCATCATGGCCCAATCCCAATTCCCTTGATGAGATGGTGCAGTGCGAGACCCCTTCAGGCCACCCGTGCCTGTTTTTGTCGAGGCACGTCGGAGTGGCAACGGGGAGGGCCCAGGGGTTGTGACCCAGCCTCCCCAGTCAGCATCTGGTCTTCTCTTCTCCTGACGCCTCTCGGCTTCTCCAGTCGCGAGGGGGCAGGGTCCCCGGCAGGAGGGCTCCTCTCGAAGGGGCCGAAGCCCAAGATAGGCGGTCAACACGTTCGACCGAGTAATATTTGGCCGAAGGGTGGGTATGTTTGGAAGGGGGGCGCTTTGCCGCGAGAACTGGCAGGGCTCGTCACCCATGGCAGGGAGCAACGATGTTCATCCTGAGATTCGCCCCCCCCCCCCCCCCCCCCCGTTGGGATTTTCTCTCCCTCCGTGGGCCCCCCTCGATGGCTAGTGAACCTCCTCTGGCCTCTTCCCGTTCCCCTTCCTCCTCCTCCTCCTCCTCCTCCTCCTCCTCCTCCCTCCTCCTCCTCCTCTCTCTCCTCCTCCTCCTTCTCCTCCTCCTCTCCTCCTCCTCCTCCTCCTCCTCCTCCTCCTCCTCCTCCCTCCTCCTCCTCCTCCTCCTCCTCCTCCTCCTCCTCTCCTCCTTCCTCCTTCTCCTCCTCCTCCTCCTCCTCCTCCTCCTCCTCCTCCTCCTCCTCCTCCTCCTCCTCCTCCCCCCCCTCCTCCTTCTCTTCTTCCCCCTCTTCCTCCTCGTCGTCCTCCTCCTCCTCCTCCTCGTCCTCCTCCTCCTCCTCCTCCTCCTCCTCCTCCTCTTCCTCATGCTCCTCCTCCCCCTTCTCCTCCTGCTCCTCCTTCTCCTCCTAGGGCCTCTTGCCTCATCCTGGGTCCTTGGGCCTCCCTGTTGCCTCGTGTACCCTTCTGGAGACCCCCTGTCGCCTTCTGGTGTCGCCAGGGGCATTCTGAGTCTTTGGGACCTCCTGCAGGCCTTTTGTGGCCTCATTGGAAATTCCTGGTGCCTCCTGAGACTTCCCGGTGGCTCCAGGGCCTCCTGGGGTTTCTTGGTGCCTCCTGCGGCTTCCTGGAGACCCCCCGGGCCTCCTGAAGCTTCCTGTGGCTTCCTGGGGCCTCCTGGGGATTCTTGTGGCCTTCTCGAGGGCCTCCTGTGGCTTCCTGTGGCTTCCTGGGGCCTCCTGGGCGCTCTGAGGGTTCCTGCTCGAGACGCGGCGCCCGCATGAGACTTCCTCGCGATTCGCTCACTGACGAGGCACCCGCTGGAGACTTCTCCCTGACGCAGGCATCAGGAGTCTATCAGTAACAACAGCAACGGGATTTGAATGGCCCGCTCGGGATACTAACATAAAGAGCGGGCTCCATAGGGAAGAGCTCCCGCCTGAGACTTCCTCTCGATTCGCTCTCAGGTGAGGCTCCCGTTCAAGAATTCCTCTTAATTCAGTCCTCAGAAGCCCCGAATGGGACGACAGCTACGGGATTTGGATGACCCCGTCGGATTGCGAACATAATGTGCGGCCCCCATGCGGAGGGGCTCCTTCTCGAACATTCTTCACGATTCTCGCACACGAGGCTTGCGCTCGACATTTCTCACGATTCAGTCCTCAGGGGCCCAAAAGTGACGACGGTTGCAAGATGCAGGAATTGGATGGCCCGCTCGGAGTACTAACATGAAGGGTGGGCCCCAATGGGGGGGTATGTTTTGCTTTAGGCTAGACTCACGATCGAGACGTCCTCAAGTTTCAATCGTAAGGGGCCCAAAAGTGATGCCACCTGGCCACCTTGGATTAAGAACATGAAGTGAGGGCACTATAGGAGACGGGGCTCCCGCTTCGAATTTCGATCAACTCACAAATGAGGCTCCCGCTTGAGACTCCCCAGCCCAGAGGTGAGCTTTTCGGATGGCCGCATGGGGAGATAACATTATGCGGGGGGGGCATAGGGACGGGGTTCCCGCCTGAGACGCCCTCGCGGTTCGCTCAAGAACCAGGCTCCAGCGTGAGACTTCCTCGCGACTCAAGCCTCTGGAGCCCAATGGTGGCGACGGCTATAGGTTTTTGGATGGCCGCCTCGGGCTCGTAACATGAAACGCCGGCCCTATCGCCAGAGACTTCCTCGCAATACACTCATTGACGAGGCTCTGTCTCGAGACTTCCCCGCGACTCAAGCCTCATGAGCACAAGCGTGACGGCAGTTACGGGTTCTTGTATGGCCGCCTCGGATTCGTAGCATGAAGCGCGGGCATTAGGGGGAGGGGTGCCTGAAACGTTATCCCGCCATGCAGTTACAGACGAGGACTCCATTCGAAAGTTCGTCCATAGTAATGTATGTATGTGTGAGTATGTGGGTGCGTGAGTGTGGAGGAGTGTGTGTGTGTGGGTGCTTGAGGATGTGAGCGTCAGTGCGTGCGTGCGTCTGTGTGTGAGCGAAAGGGCGAGATTCTGTGAGTGTGCGAGATGAGGATGACGATGATGAGGCTGATCTTGGTGATGATGAGGATGAGGAAGAGGAGGAGAAGGAGGACGAGGAGGAGGAGGAGGAGGCGGAGGATGGTGGTGTTGGTGAGGAGGATACTGCCGTTTCGTGTGGGTTCCTGGGTTGCCCAGAGAAAAGAGCTCATGTTGGATTTGGGAGAACACATCAACTGTAGGAGGTTCGCGCGGATGTTCGATTTCTTCGTGAGAAGCCAGTGGGTGCAGGACCTTTCCACCCCAGCGTTTCCCCTGGTTGTTGGGGTTTTCACCCGAGGTCGCCAGTGCAATGCCAAGCAATAGCAAGAAATGGCAAGCCATGCCAAGCAATGCCATGCAATGCCAAGCAACGCCAAGCACTGCCGAGCAACGGCAAGCAACGCTTCGATACGTCAGGGGTCCAGTTATCCTTAGATCGTCGATCACGGAACTCTGTATAGCGACGAACAGCGCCAAATTGCGATCAGCAGTCCCAAATCGCGCGCAAGAACGCCCAGTAGCGTCGAACAGCGTTCAAATAGCGCCCAACAGCGACCAAGAGCGCCCAATAGCGCCATGTGAGTGAGATGCATTCTGCTTGCTTTCCGCGGGATCGTTCGCGCTATTGGGCACGATGGGGACGACCAAAAGCTTTTGTGAATTGCTTTCGTAGGCCCCAGGGATGCCGCTTCCTATTCCTCTAAGGAGGAGAAGTTGGAGGCGCTCCGGCGCGAGGAGCACCAGCGGCTCGAGAGGCATTCGGAGCCGCTGCGCCAGTACCTCACCGGCCTCGTGGTGCCCACGCTCACCAGCGGGCTGATCGACCTCTGCCGCGAGCAGCCGGAGGATCCTGCCCCCCAGAGGAGGAAAATCATGGCGCCCAGCCCACATCAGCCGAAAAGGTATGTGACCGAACCCAATCGGTGACCGGAAACGTGCCCGGAATTGCGACGGAGCACAATTGCGTGACCGAATGTGTGACCGATCTCGAACATCGTTTTTGATTTCGAACCAGGAAAGTTGGTCACACATTGGCACGGCCGTATACATTCGGGCGCTGGTGTTGGTCACACTCAGGCAGATTGTCGGTCACGGTTTCGGTCAGCACACCTTTCTGATAGAGACGAAGATGCCCGGAGAACAGGTGCCGGTAGCGTTACTTTTGCCTCGTTTGCGCCTCGTCGCCACGGCTTGATTCGCTTCGAGATTATGGCCCGAGCGCACTTCGCTGGGGAGAGGTCGTGGGAGTAGTCCCTCCAGCCGCACTCGTTCCTAGAGGAGGGCGAGTTGGGACAACGGTAGTTGGCCTTCGGGCCCCCTCCCCTCGCCACGGCTGGACGCAGCTCGGAAAACCGGTAATTACGCTTGTACCCTGTGAGGGGTCAGGGTGCCGAGTTTGAAGGAATTTGTTCTCGCCACCCCTCTTGACCGATTTTTCAGGACCCATCATCCAGCGTAAACCCCCTGGCTGCTTCCAAGTCCTTGCTCCCTCCTGCCTGGTAATGGTTGCACGCAGACAGCCCGCAACGTAGTCTTGGCTGGCCTCAACAGGCCCCCCGAGTAGCCCGCGGCTGGCCTCAACAGGCCCCCCGAGTAGCCCGCGGCGGTCTCAACACCCTGGCGCCGCTTCTGGCGGCGCTCACGGTGCGCTCCGCACACAATCGTGGGGGGTCTGAGGCCTCTCCGGTTTGCTCGGGGGTTTTGTTGTGGCCAGCTTGGACTACCAGGGGAAGCTGCGCGTGCGCAACCTGAAGCCTTACCCCCCCTGCCGACCTGGTTCCCCCCCTCTGCCCAGGACGCTCCAGGCGGGGCTTCGCCTTCGAGGGATCGAGGGTGTTGCCTTCTCTTTCTGTCCACTTCGAAGAACCAAACCTTGAATAATCATAGCTCGCAGGCGACGTTTCTATCCCGACCCCCGACTTTTCGACGAAAAATGGAGCGGCTCAGAAAGGAGGGAAACCTTGGGATACACCCCCAGGGGGCTATTCGGACGCACCCCTATTGAGGATGGACGCCCCCCCTCGTACATCCCAGGGTTGGGCCCCAATTTTTTTGGCCCACTCGAAAACTCCACGAAGCCTGGGATTGGGGTCGACATATCCCCTGTTAATAGCCATTGTCGGAGGTCCGCGCGGATTTCTTGAGTCGTTGCTGGGCGCATCTTGGTGGCGCCTGGGGGGGGGCTCAGCGCCGACCCAGGACATCCTCGCCGACCCAAGTGAGTTCCTGCTGATGCCACTTTCCCCAAACAGTTCTCTCACTAGGTTCTCTTGTGTCCGAGGGGATTGACAGGGTCGAACGGGGTTTGGCTTGGTGGGCGACCGTGGGCGCCCCCTAGTGGGCGCCTCGTGCGCGCCCCGCTTGCGGTGGGTCGGCCGTGGGTTCGCCTGTGAGCGCCATGTGGGCGCCCACTTGTTATAGACAGTATCGCTCGCACCACACTGACAGCAGCACATAGCTTCTTACACCACAGAGCTCGCGCCTTACAGCTTGCACCCCATAACTTACAGATCATAAGTTACACTAGCTGCATTAAACACCATAGCTAGCACCACATAGCTCGCACCAGATGCATAGTCCCACATTGACGGCGCCGCGTACCTTGCAAAGCATGTGTTGCACCGCATCGTTTTCACCGCACAGTTTGCGCAGCATAGCTTGTACGAACTAGGTTCCAATAGCTAGCTGCGGGCACCATAGCGTACCGCACGTAGCTTGCACCGCACACCTTCCGTCACATAGCTTGCGACACGTAGCTTGCACCACAAACGCAACACACAGATTGCACCACATGGCTAGCACAGCTTGCACTACATTGCTGCCGCCATAGCTTACCTCACATAGCTTGCACTGCATACCTTCCATCACACAGCTTGCGACACATAGCTTGCACAACATAGCGAGCGATCACCCCATACCTTTCCTTTCACCACAGGTAGCCTGCACCACACAGCGTGGACCATGTAGTTTGCACCACGTAGTCGGCACAACGTATTGCGAAGGCCTGCATGGCGGCGACAACCACGTAGTCGCCACGTAGTCGACCCTACATGGCGGCGACAACCACGACCACAACGACGAAGCTCTCGGGGGCCTCCTGGGGGTAGTTTGGGGGCCTTTTGGGAAGCTCTTGGGGGCCGCTTGGGAGCCTCGTGGGGAGCTCTTGGGGCTTCCTGTGGGTCTCTTGGCGGCCTCTTGGGGCTTCTTGGGGGGCTTCTTAGGGGCCTCTGGGGGTCTCCTGAGAGCTTTGCAAGCCGAGAGCTCGAAATGTCCGTTCGGGTCTCCCGTCTGGGCTCCCGCTCCCTCTTACAACCGTGTTGGGAGCCTCTTCGACTGTCTTGGAGGCCTCTTGGACGGTCTTGGGGCCCTCTTGGGTCGATTTGTGGCTTTCTTGGAACCCTCTTGGGCCATCTTGGGGCAGTCTTGGGGGGCCTCTCGGTCTGTCTTGGAGCGTCGGGAAGCTGACAAGGCGAGAATGCCGAAATCTTTCAAACAGCCAAGGGCAATCCATGATTTTTGTTCCTTGGTGCCCTCTGTGAAGTCCTCTTGGAGGCCTCTTGGGACGTTTTGGAAACCATTTGAGCCGTATGGAGGCTACCTGGCGACTTGGACCGAGACTTCGAGACTTCGGCGATTCGGAGCCCCCGAGGACCGTTTTCGGGGCATCTTGGGGCATTTTTGCTGCGTCTTGGGGCTTTTCTGGGCCCCCGAACCGCCCGGGGGGGAGTCGTGTCTGTCCCAGGACTTCCCAGGGACCCCCCCCCCTGGCGGGGAAGGGATCAAAGGGAAGGGGCTTCCCTTCGACTCCACTACAACGTTGGGGAGGGGGACACGCCGGCGAAAGTCCCCAGCGAACACTTCCTGATGGCTTTGGCAGATCGGCTCCGCTGTGATCTCTGCGCCCCTGGAGCGACGTGTCGCCTCCGCAAGCAGGACGGCACCGTCTGCGGCGTGGCGCTGGACAGGCGAGGGAGACACGCGCTGAAATGCCCGTGCAGCCCTTTCAAAACGGGGAAACACGACGCCATGCGCGACTTCTGCGCGGCCTACCACCACAGGGTCACAGGCTACGCAGCCATCACGGAGCAACTGGTCACGGCTGGGCACCGCACCCACCCCAGGACAGGGGTGCTGGAAGAGGCCAAGCTGGACGTCGCCACTCGCGACGCGGTAACGGGCAACAGGGTTTACCTCGACACAAGCATCGCCTGCACTCACAGCGACGATCCGTCGCGCCAGCGGGCACGCTCCAGTCGGGACGGCCTTGCAGCCCAGAGCCGCGTGGACGCCAAGCGCCAGAGGTACCCACCTCACGGAGGCGATCTGGTCCCCATCGTCTTCGAAACGGGCGGCCGCCTGGGGGACGCCGCCGTGGCCTATGTGCGTTCCTTGGCGCACGGCCTCGAGGGAGCAACCCGCACCGAGGTGCTACGCTACGCCTGGCAGCAATTGAGTTGTTTGCTCCACGTGGGCAATGCGGAGGCGCTGCTGGCCGCCATCGGCCGGTGAGGTTGAGGTCCGGCCACAAGGCAAGGCAGGGGCAGCCCCGCTCCGAGCCAGCAGGGGCGCGGGCGCGGGTGCCCGGAGCGACGCAGCGCGCAGCCCCGCAGACACCAGCCGCAGCAGCGGACAACCACAGCCGACGACGATGACCGACCCCCACGACCGACGACCCCCTGGGAACGACGCCGACCGCCCCCCGTCTCCCTCTCCTCCTTTGCCCCCTCCCTTTTTCCCTTGTGCCGGCCGCCCTCGGCCAGCAGCTGCGTCTCCAAGAGGCGATCGCCACAGGTTTGCTTTCTTTTCCGCGAGACGTGGGACCCCGGGCCGACGCCAAAGGCATTTGTTCGGGGCGTTCGATTTTTTACCTAACATCGAAGACTGATAGGTTTCTAGTGGGGTAGGAAGAGAGCAGCACATTACTCCAACATTACTCCACAGGGGGGTCTGGGCAGCCGTTGGGGAGCCGTTGGGGGCCGTTGGGGAGCCGTTGGGGGGCCGTTGGGGCTTGCCGGGGGGGATCGTTTTTCGCATACAGTTACACACTTCGTGCTTTTCGATTTCCCAGAACTCCATTCCCGGGCCACATTCTCAATGCCCGGAGCCAACCGTACGCCACTTCGTGCTCTTCGACTTCCCAGAACTCCATTCCCGGGCCACATTTTGGATGCCCGGAGCCAACTGTAGGCCACTTTGTGCTCTTCGACTTCCCAGAACTCCATTCCCGGGCCACATTTTGGATGCCCGGAGCCAACTGTAGGCCACTTTGTGCTCTTCGAGTTCCCAGAACTCCATTCCCGGGCCACATTTTGAATGCCCCGAGCCAACTGTAGGCCACTTCGTGATCTTCGAGTTCCCAGAATTCCATTCCTGGGCATGATTTTGAATGCCCGGAGCCAACTGTAGGCCACTTCGTGTTCTTCGAGTTCCCAGTCCCGGGCCACAGAATTCATTCAGGCCGGGCCTGAGGCTTGAGGCTGAGGCTTGCTGAGGCTGCAGGCTGAGGCTGAGGCAGGCTGAGGCTGAGGCAGGCTGAGGCTGAGGCCGAGGCTGAAGGCAGACTGAGGCTGAGGCTGCAGGCTGAGGCTGAGGCAGGCTGAGGCTGAGGCTGAGGCAGGCTGATGCTGAGGAGGCTGAGGCTGAGGCTGAGGCTGAGGCTGATGCAGGCTGAGGCTGAGGCAGGCTGAGGCTGAGGCTGAGGCCAAGGAGGCAGACTGAGGCTGAGGCTGAGGCTGAGGCTGAGGCTGAGGCTGAGGCAGGCTGCTTGAGGCTGAGGCTGAGGCTGAGGCTGATGCAGGCTGAGGCTGAGGCAGGCTGAGGCTGAGGCTGAGGAGGAGGCCTGAGGCTGAGGCTGAGGCTGAGGCTGAGGCTGAGGCTGAGGCTGAGGCTGCAGGCTGAGGCTGAGGCTGAGGCTGCAGGCTGAGGCTGAGGCAGGCTGAGGCTGAGGCTGAGGCTGAGGCTGGCAGGCTGATGCTGAGGCAGGCTGAGGCTGAGGCTGAGGCTGATGCAGGCTGAGGCTGAGGCAGGCTGAGGCTGAGGCCGAGGCTGAAGGCAGACTGAGGCTGAGGCTGAAGGCTGAGGCTGAGGCTGAGGCTGAGGCAGGCTGAGGCTGAGGCTGAGGCAGGCTGATGCTGAGGCAGGCTGAGGCTGAGGCTGAGGCTGATGCAGGCTGAGGCTGAGGCAGGCTGAGGCTGAGGCCGAGGCTGAAGGCAGACTGAGGCTGAGGCTGAAGCAGGCTGAGGCTGAGGCTGAGGCAGGCTGAGGCTGAGGCTGAGGCAGGCTGATGCTGAGGCAGGCTGAGGCTGAGGCTGAGGCTGATGCAGGCTGAGGCTGAGGCAGGCTGAGGCTGAGGCCGAGGCTGAAGGCAGACTGAGGCTGAGGCTGAAGCAGGCTGAGGCTGAGGCTGAGGCAGGCTGAGGCTGAGGCTGAGGCAGGCTGAGGCTGAGGCAGGCTGAGGCTGAGGCTGAGGCTGATGCAGGCTGAGGCTGAGGCAGGCTGAGGCTGAGGCGAGGCTGAAGGCAGACTGAGGCTGAGGCTGAAGCAGGCTGAGGCTGAGGCTGAGGCAGGCTGAGGCTGAGGCTGAGGCAGGCTGATGCTGAGGCAGGCTGAGGCTGAGGCTGAGGCTGATGCAGGCTGAGGCTGAGGCAGGCTGAGGCTGAGGCCGAGGCTGAAGGCAGACTGAGGCTGAGGCTGAAGCAGGCTGAGGCTGAGGCTGAGGCAGGCTGAGGCTGAGGCTGAGGCAGGCTGATGCTGAGGCAGGCTGAGGCTGAGGCTGAGGCTGATGCAGGCTGAGGCTGAGGCAGGCTGAGGCTGAGGCCGAGGCTGAAGGCAGACTGAGGCTGAGGCTGAAGCAGGCTGAGGCTGAGGCTGAGGCAGGCTGAGGCTGAGGCTGAGGCAGGCTGATGCTGAGGCAGGCTGAGGCTGAGGCTGAGGTGATGCAGGCTGAGGCTGAGGCAGGCTGAGGCTGAGGCCGAGGCTGAAGGCAGACTGAGGCTGAGGCTGAAGCAGGCTGAGGCTGAGGCTGAGGCAGGCTGAGGCTGAGGCTGATGCAGGCTGAGGCTGAGGCAGGCTGAGGCTAAGGCTGAGGCTGATGCAGGCTGAGGCTGCGGCAGGCTGAGGCTGAGGCGGAGGCTGAAGGCAGACTGAGGCTGAGGCTGAAGGCAGGCTGAGGCTGAGGCTGAGGCAGGCTGAGGCTGAGGCAGGCTGAGGCCGAGGCCGAGGCTGCAGGCAGACTGAGGCTGAGGCTGAAGCAGGCTGAGGCTGAGGCTGCAGGCCTGAGGCTGAGGCTGAGGCTGATGCTGAGGCAGGCTGAGGCTGAGGCTGAGGCTGCAGGCTGAGGCTGAGGCAGGCTGAGGCTGAGGCTGAGGCTGAGGCTGAGGCTGAGGCTGAGGCTGAGGCTGAGGCTGAGGCTGAGGCTGAGGCTGAGGCTGCAGGCTGAGGCTGAGGCTGAGGCTGAGGCTGAGGCTGAGGCTGAGGCTGAGGCTGAGGCTGAGGCTGAGGCTGAAGCAGGCTGAGGCTGAGGCAGAGGCAGGCTGAGGCTGAGGCAGGCTGATGCTGAGGCAGGCTGAGGCTGAGGCTGAGGCTGATGCAGGCTGAGGCTGAGGCAGGCTGAGGCTGAGGCCGAGGCTGAAGGCAGACTGAGGCTGAGGCTGAAGCAGGCTGAGGCTGAGGCTGAGGCAGGCTGAGGCTGAGGCAGGCTGAGGCTGAGGCTGAGGCAGGCTGAGGCTGAGGCTGTGACTGCGACTGCCGTTGCCACTGCGACTGTCATCGCGAATGCGACTACGACTGCGAGAACAGCAGAATTCTACAACTGGATTCTCATCCGAATCTTAAGGGGAATGCTTCCAGATATGCTCCTACACATCGATGTTAGGCTGCTTTGCCGGGATAATTTCCATTGCATTCGTTTGGGTGGGTTTTTCCCGCAGTGGGCCCCACCCAGGTTAAGCACCTTGGCCCGCAGTGGGCTGTCCTTTCCCGGGCCCCGTTGGCCTCGAGTGCTGCCTGGGCTGTCCCTCCCCCCCCCCTGCCGGAGGAGCAGGAGTGGGAGGGGGAGGAGGAGGAGGAGGAGGAGGAGGAGGAGGAGGAGGAGGAGGAGGAGGAGGAGGAGGAGGAGGAGGAAGATGAGGAGGAGGAGATGGAGGACTGCGAGGACGAGGACGACGAGAATGAGGAACAGGAGAAGGAGGAGGAGGAGGAGGAGGAGGAGGAGGAGGAGGAGGGAGGGAGGAGGTGGAGGAGGAGGAGGGGGAGGGGGAGGAGGGAGGAGGAAGAAAAAGAGGAGGAGGACAATGGCGAGCTTGGGGGCCTCTTGGGCAGTCTTTGGGGCCTCTTGGCGGTCCCGGGGGCCTCTTGCGTATATCGGGAGCCTCTTGTGGCCTCTTGGGGGTCTTTTGGGGGCCTCTCGGAGGCCTCTTGGGGGCCTCTTGGGGCCTCTTGGGGCCCTCTTGGGGCCCTCTTGGGGCGCTCTTGGGAGCCTTCGGGGCGCTCTTGGGGCCATCTTGGTGTAGATCTATCAAAAGGAGGGGGGGGGGTCGCAGATTAGCGCTGCCCCTCTAGAGTGCCTCGAATCGCCTCTTGGGCCCTTCTTGAAGCCAAAATCCTTTCAAAACCCAGGGAACGTCAATGTTTTGTGCTTTTTCGCTTTTTCGCTCTTGGAACCGTTTTGGGCCATCTTGGGAGCCTCTTGGGGCCTCTTGGGGGTCTTTTGGGAGCTTCTCGGAGGCCTCTTGGGGGCCTCTTGGGGCCTCTGGGGGCCCTCTTGGGGCGCTTTTGGGGCGTTGTTGGGAGCCTTCGCGGCGCTCTTGGGGCCATCTTGGAAGAGATCTATCAAAGAAGGGGGGGTCGCATATTAGCGCTGCCCCTCTAGAGTGCCTCGAATCGCTTCTTGGGCCCCCCCCAAGAGGCGAACATCCTTCCAAAACCAAAGGGGAATCAATGTTTTGTGTTTT
This sequence comes from Prorocentrum cordatum, assembly GCA_963575745.1. Taxonomy (NCBI): domain Eukaryota; class Dinophyceae; order Prorocentrales; family Prorocentraceae; genus Prorocentrum; species Prorocentrum cordatum. Next base: position 1,144,225 of record CAUYUJ010018393.1, read on the forward strand.
TGTTCGCTTTTCGCTCTTGGAGCCGTCTTGGGCCATCTTGGACGTCCCAACGACCCGCGGAACCCCTCGTCGAGGTCGGCGGGGAGGGGTTAGGGGAGGAGTAAGCCCCTCCCCGAAGGGAAACAAGGGGGTTGGCAGAGGAAACGCTCTAGACCACCTGCGCCCTAAAGGGCTGGTGGGATTTGCTGTGGCTGGCGCGCTCGTAGTCGGCACAACATATCTGATACGTCCAGAGTGGAAGGGGTCATTGGCTGATGTCCTCACAGACAAACATATGTTGTCCAGTTTTCCCTAGACCGCTTCATCCTGCAGCTGCTCCTCCACCCGCTCGGTGTGGCCTCTCTTCATCCCTCCCCCCATCCTTCCATTTCGTACGTTTTCCTCCTCTGAAGGACCCCGTCGGCTATCTCGCAGAGTACTTGTCGGTCTACGCCCAGGTGGCCAAGACCCACGGCAAGAGGGGACTCGCTCCTGGGTTGGCTTGAGCATCCGCGCCGGCCTGAGACCGCTTGTCTGGCATCGCGCTGCGCCACCTTGGCCGTGCCCCCCTCTTCTCGCTGCTCGTCTTCGCTTGCGCCAGCCTTTCCCCCCCCCTCCATCATTACCCCAACGTCATCCTCCTCCGTCTCCTCCTCTACACCATCCACCTATCATCCTCTTCCGCGTCCCCCATCTTCGTCCTCCTCTGCTCTCTTTACCTCTTCCGCCTTATACTTCTTTTCTTCCTGGCCCTCCGCCTCCTCTGTCTGCTCCTTCTCCCTCTCCTCTTCCCTCTCCGTCCCCTCTACTCTACCCCCCTCTCGCCTGACCTCCCTCATGTCCTCCTCCTGCTCCCCTCGTCCCTCGTCGTTTTCGTCTTCCCACTTATCCTCCGCTTCCTCCTCCTCCTCCTCCCACTCCCACTCCTTCTCTTCCCCGAGACTTCGAGATGATCTAGCTGCCTGTTCAGCCCATTCTGGGTGCGTGGATGTCCCTGCTTCGCCATCTCAGGTACAGCCGCTGCCACGCGTAAGAAAACAACATCTCGCAGCAGATGCCTTCTCCGCCAGCGGCCGACGACGTCGTCGTCGTCGTTGGCGTCGTCGGGGGGAATTGCTTGAGCATCCAGGAGGCGTCTTGTCGCCACGGCCAGGCGCAGCTCCGGTGGGTCGGCTCCTCCAATCGCAGAGCTGGGAGCGGCATGGGGCAGTGCCGACTCGAGAACGTGCCCCTCTGGCCTCCTTCGGTTGTCCTTCCCTCCTCGCTCCCGTCCTGCTGCGGCTCCTCGTGCTTGTTCTCCTCCGCCTCCTCCTTTCGTCCCTCATGTGCGACCCATGCCATACGAGCAGTTCTATCCTGATGGATCGGTGCCCTCGGCCCTCCCCTGCACGTCCAGACTTGAGGGGTGCCAGCGGCGAGGGCCATACACTTGGAAACTGCAGATAGCCCCGCTGGCTCCTAGGGGGGTGCGGGAGATAGAGAACGAAGAGGCGGGCGTGTTTCCTCTTTCTCGTCCCTCCTTCTCCCACCTCCTCCCTCCTCATTCCACCGCCCTCCTCCCACCTTCTCCCTCCCACAATCCTCCTCCGTCAACTCCTCCCATTCATTCCTCCTCCTTCCTTCCTCCGCTTCTTCCCTTCCTCCCCTCCTCTCTGCCCTCCTCCTTCCACTTCCTCCCTCCTCATCCTTCCTCTTGTCCCCCCCCCCTATCCAGGAGGTCCGTGGAGATCCCCGTGGAAGTTTCCAGAGGTCCCGTGAGGCCTCCGGCGGCCCCACACAAAGTCCCAACACCTCAAAGCATTACCAATGCGACTTGCCTGGCCCACCTGCACCGCGCGACCAGATCGGTAGCCCAGATCCTTCCGGAAGACTTTTTTCAATGAGCGCGGTGTGTTGCGAAAGTACAACTGCCACAGCCTGCACGGCTCACGGGGGAGGTTGAAGTGGCAGGAGGTGTAGGTGGGACGACAGGGGGGGGCGGATGAGGCGAGCGTGGCCTCCAGGAGCGGCGAGGTCTGACTCTGACGTGGGCATGGCTGCCACCTCGCCGGGCCTCCCAGGAGCCCACGAAAGTGTCGACCCTCGTGAACTTCGCAGCCCCAAGGGGCAACACGAGCTAAGTCAGATCTGTGCCGAGCCTCTGAGGAGCCAACGAGAGTGGAGGCGGTTGCGCCCAGCGCAGCTTCCCCGGGGCGGCAGGGTCTCCTCCAGGTCTGGGTACGACCGCCTCGTGCCGGGCCGCCTGCGAGCCCACGAACGTCGGGACGGCTGGCGACGGCTTCTCGCCTCGCAGACCGCCAGGGACGGCGAGGTCGAATCTGGATCTGGGTATCACGTCACGCCGCTGAGCCTCCCAGGAGCCGACCGACATGAGACAGTTGCGCAGTTCGCGGCCCCAAGGGACGGCGAGGTCTAGTTCAGATCTGGGTATGATTGCCATCCCGCTCGGCCTCCCACGAACCAACGAACTTGTCGACACTTTCGCGTTCCACAGTCCCAGGGACGGCGAGGTCCACCTCTGATCTGGGTATGAAGGCACTCCGCTTGGCCTGCCAGGAGCCTACGAAAGTCGAGGAAGTTGCGCAGCCCCTCTGGGACGGCGAGGTCTCATCCAGATCTGAGTGTGACGTCACTCAGCTGAGCCTCCCTGCACCCCGCCAACATTGGCACAGTTGAACTGTTCCGCAGCCCTCAGGGGCGGCGAGGTCGAACTTAGGTTTGGGTGTGTCGTCATTCCGCTGGGCTTCCCAGGAGCCCACGAAAGTGGGGGCAGTTGCGCAGTTCGCGGCCCCCAGGAGACGGCGAGGTCAAATATTGATGTCGAACTAGCGACGGTTCCGCAGATCGCAACGACCAAGGGGCGTCGAGCAGTGAGGTCGGGGTAACTGGGAGGTACTCCTTCGTGTTTCACCGAAGACATTGTGTTCATTTGACAGTAACGCGCTGATAGGTTCCCCAAGGCGGCGTGTGAATGGTACTGCTTTTGCTCCCCCAGCTGCCCCCAGATGCGAACGATGAGGGTGGCAGCAACTTGGCCAGCCCTTCTACGACCCCTACTCTTCCCCTGACCTCCGTCGTCGTGATCTCCTGGTCGGCATGTGTCGTTGATTTGAGAAGCCCCGTTTCGGGCAATTCGACAACCAGAACTGGTCCAGAATGAACACCTGTCTCTGGGAAGGGGTGGAAAGGTCCATGGCCCATGTGTTGGAAAGCCACCACGTCAGAGGTCTGGGTCATCATACAATTTCTGCGCCTCGAGGATGGATCAGCCAGGTTGTTGGGTATCGTTTGCCCTTCCTGACCTTCTTGAGGCAAGAAACTTCAACGACGACCCATCATTCCCCAAGATGGCCCCAAGAGGTTCCAAGATAGGTCGCGCAACGTCTCTGAGACGTGAAGGTTGTGATCCAGCAGAGGTATGCATTCTTTTTCGAGGTATCCCCCTTTCCACACCATGCTGTCTCTCAGGCGAGGCCCAGGCAAGGCATCCGAGAGGGCCCACGTAGCCCCCACGAGCTCCCATGCTCCACTGGGCCCCAGGGTTTGTCATGACGCCTCCCGAGCCAGCGCCGGGACGACTTCCCGATGGCCCGAGTCCACCCCGCGAGGGCCCGAATAAGCGGGGCTTTCAGACGGCCGCGAGGGGCACCCGCGCCGGCGCCGACGAGGCCGACGGTGGCCCGAGACGGCCCCAGGAGAGCGGCAGGATGGCCCAGTCAGGTTCCACCTCTTCCTCGCCCCCCTACTCTTCCTGTTAACCGCCGCTCCCTCGTGCGAGACCCAGGCAAGGCGTGCCGCCTCCTGTCGAGCCGTTTCGTCCGTTCCGTCGTCGTCCTCTCCTTCCTGTCGACCCCCGAAGCTCCCTCCCCCCGTCCTATGACTTCTTGTCTGGCGGCCCGTGGCTCCTCAACCTGAGATTTTTTGTCAATCGAGATGACTTGATTTGGCATGCTGAGGTGTATGTAAGAGGGGGGAAGGAGCCCCCCCGCCCTTCGACTCCCTGCCTCCCAGCCCATGTCCTCTGACTCCTGCGGCCCTTTCCAGACCGGCTTCGCTCGCTTCACTGGTTGTACCATCCTAAGTACGCGTGCCACTTGCATCTCCCTCCCTGATGTCTCCCTGCTCCCTCCTGCTCATCCAAATCATTCTCCTCTCCGTCCTTATCTGCTTGCCCTGCGCTAGCAGCAAGCCTACGTATGTCTCTTGCGTCCAGAGAATGTAGAGAGCAGTGGGACCGACGAAAATGCACCAAAGAAGGAGGTGATGCAAATAGCCATGGGAAAAGGCGAGGGCTCGCAACTGGCCCCTGAGGGGCCGAATAAGGCAGTGCAGCAGCTACAGGATTGCCAAACCAAGGAATTCGCATTGCAGATAACTCCGAGACAGCGTGAGAGACAATGGCGGACACAACAGGGAACCATGGCGTTGAGGTTATTGCGAGGGCGCTTGTTTCCATTTGTGCGTGCCCATTATTCGCTTGAGACGGAAGAGCAGGCGACTGTGGATGCGCCGAGGCAGTGTGTGACTTGCCTAGACCTTGCTAGCGTGCCAGACAAGGATGGAAAACTAGTAAACCAGTCGTGCACGCGAAATGCATTCCTCCCCACTAGCCTCCCAGTCCTCCCAGGGAAGTCGAACCCAGCGCTGGAAGTCTAGCCCCAGTCTCAGAGAATAATTGTCCATCCTTCAGGTCATTGTTTGAACGTGCAACCGTACTGGTATCTCTTCGTCGGCTTCTGCCCGTTGCCCATCGTTCTCCCTCTCCTCTATTTGCCTTCTTCTCCGTTCATCCCCTCTTTTCCTTCTGCTCCTTACCCTTCCAGTCGATGCAATCGCAGGTCACAAAGAACCCAGAGAAGGATACGCTGGTCTATTGGTCCCTGGGCACAACGCACTCAGACCTGATCTACGCTCGATGCCTCGCCTTCACCTCCCCCCTCCCTCCGCCCATCCCACCAACTCCAACCAACGCCCTCCTGCCCCCTCCTCCCCCTCCTCCGCCTCTGCAAGGTGATGACAAGTATGGTACATATTGAGATGATGGTAGTGATGGTGGTGGAGATCGTGGTGATGATGATGATCGTGATGCTGATGATGATGGTTGTGATGAGGGTGATGGAGACGACGGTGATGAGGGCGATGATGATGGTGATGATGATGCTGATGCTGATGGTGCTGATGGGCAGGTTGATGATCAGCAGGTTGGTGATGGTGGGGGTGATGATTATGATGCCGATAATAACGTATGCGCTCTTATCCTCGGTGTTATCGGGTGATTTTGCGGCCAGGTAAACGCAACACCCTGGAGAAATTGGGAGACTGAACTTGGGCTTGGAGCACGCTCCCGAGACGATGATTTGGAGGGTGCTCCTGTTGGGACGCTGACGCCATCATCATGATCACCGCCGCCTCGACAACCACCTCCACCGTTACCGTCACCACCAGGGCGAATCCGAATTTCCCATCGCATGCTGAAAAGGCAATGCATGGTTTCGTTGACAGAGGAGGTCATCAGGGAAGGGGGCGGCAGAGAATTCGGAAGCGTGCCGTCCTCATGGTCGTTCTGCTCATCCTCTCTCATGCGTGTTTCCCCCCTCCCCTTTCCCCAGCGTTGTCCTCCTCTCATCCTCCTCCTTTCTCTCCTCCTCGTCCCTCTTCCTCCTCCTCCTCCTCGTCTCGCCTTGTCCCTCCACTTCCCTCCCCCATCCCTCCCTTCGCTTCCCTCCTCCCTCCTATTTACTCCTCCGTCTACCTCCTCCTCTCCTTGCCACCATTCCTCCCTCGTTTCATGATTTTCCTTTCTCTTCCTGTTTTCTCTTCTCACTCCTTCCTCTGCTCCCTCCTGCACGTGTCCTTGCCCTCATCTTGCATCCTCTGCTTCTGCTCTTCCTCGCCTTGCTCATCCAGTTGTTCATGCTCCGTCTGCTTCCCGTCTGAACCATTATGTATCCTCGTCGCCTCGACCGCCCCATCTCTCGTTATCCTCGCCCTTGTCTTCCGCACCCTTCTGTCTTCTGCATCTCCCTCCGGTCTCCTCCTCCCCTTTCTCATGCAGGTTTTCGGGCGTCGGTGCCAGCTCTGCTGATTATTGAATGGCTGGCGCGTCTTGCGGATGGCCAGACCCATTATACATGCCCCGACGTTGATATGCAGTTGTGCGGGACGTTCGGGTGGTCGTTCCCATCAGGGGCAACGTTGGGGGGGAAAGGTCCAGGGGGATGCATCGACCCCCAGTGGCCCATTGATCGGCGATTGGGGCCGGATAGCTTCACCCCGCTGAGCAGGGCGCGGATTCGCTATCGGGGGCACATCGCCGATCTATCGGCGATGTATCGCCAATTCCAGGTCGAAGCTTCCCCCTGTCAGCTGGTCACCCCTAATGTTGCCCCTGATCCCGCGTCTCATGATCACGCTTCGCCTGAGTGGGCGCGTCTCAGGTACGGCGATGGCTGCGGGTTTTGCCAGCAGTTCAAGAAGGAGTACAAGCAGCTCGCTGCTCGGTTGAGGCGACGTTGCTGCATACAGATCCGCATCGCGCCTCTTAGATTCACCACTGCACTTGGGCACCCCCAGGGGGATCTGGCAAGGGAGATGCAGTCATGCCCAGATCCACTTACATTTCAGCCCCAGCTGTACACAGTCAACCATTTACAATCGCACGGGCACTCCGACTCACTCATTTTTCACTGTTCATTGCAGTCCCCCAGGGAACTTGCCAGAGGAGGTATTCGCGCATGGGGATCCCTGCGTCCAGCAATCATGGTAGACGTGCCTGTTGTGCTTCTCTGAGAGGCTCCTCACCAACACCTTCCTGGGAGGATCTGGCCCCGCGCGCCTCCGAAGGCACGTGAAATCCTTGGAGATCACGTGGATCGACGCCTCCCGCAACGGCGTCGCGCAGCCGAAGCGCTTCCCAACCGTCGCCTTGTTCCCAGCGCGCGGCAAGGCTCCCCGTCGGCGCGTCGTTGACAGCCAGGGAGGGGGGCCAGTCGCAGCTAGGACGGTCTAGAGAGGTTTTCGCTTTCTCCGAGGATCGAGGCTCGAGGCTCGAGGATCGAGTAAGTAAGATGGCGGCGGGTCCACCAGCGGAGGGCTCGGCGGAAGGCGGCGGAGGTGAGAGTCGTAAGTCAGCATCTTTGGTCCCATGGCTTTTGGAGGTCTGAGGAGGAGGCGGAGGAGGAGGAGTCCCTCCTCTTCCCCCCATCACTCCTCACTTTGCTCCTCCCGCTGGGGCAGAGTCTTTGATGGTCTTCACCACAGCCTCGCGAAGGCCACGCAACCAGCGCGTCTCAAGGCGCAGTGAGGGTGGGAGGTGGATGGGACCGTGATGAGGGAGGAGGTCGTAGAAGGGAGAAGGACGGAGGTTGGAGGGGGGCAGGGAGGTAAAGGAGATTGAATTGGAGCGGAGCGGAGAAGGGAGCAGGAATGAGGAAGTTGGGGGGAGGGTGGCGTGGAAAGAGAGAGGCGGGCTCGCTGGGCATAGCTCAGGGCCTGAGGGAAGCTCCGACCAGATCGAGGCGCGCGGAGATGCAACAACCGATGCCAGCGTTAGTCCTCAGATGTGCCGGGCGGGGCGACAGAACGAGCTCCGTGTGAAGCGCGCTGGGGAGGCCGTTTGGTCGGTCGATCGGGCCAATCGGCCAGTCAGAAGCCACAGCGGGTAGGTAATGTTAGATGCCGCACGTGTGGGGCATCTAACATTACATGTAGGTTCGGCTGAATTTCTAGCCGCCCTACCCTGCGGGCTAAGAATTTTCGCGACCCCCACCAGCCTTTCTGGGAAGGGCGCTGGACTGAGGAGCGGCAGGACGGGGCACCCGACGGGGAGTGGAGGAGGAGGCGGGGGGAGGCAACGCGCCAGAGGGGTTCCCCTCCCTCCTTCCTGGTGCCCTGGCACAGGTGTTATCTCATGAATAATGTGCGAGTTGCGTGCAGGCCTCTGCTGACAAGTTCTCTGCTTCACTAGCGTCGACATCAAACAAATCTTGCCTTCCTTTACCCTTTCTTTATTTCTTTCTTTCTTTCTTTCTTTCTTTCTCTCTCTCTCTCTCTCTTTCCCCCCCCTCCATTCTTTGAGAAGTCCTACGCCCCACAGCTTCGGCTTGGGCTGCGGCTTGGGTCTCGGCCCGATCACAAGCCTGGACCCTGGTTTCGGTCTGCAACCCCCACCCCACCCCTCGTCCCCGCCACCCCCCCTTCCTCCCGCGCCCCCCCCTTCTCGACACTCAAGAAAGGTGTCCGCAGTTCGGTCGCCTCGGCTGCGTCGCAGTCGGTCGCGTTCGGTCGTTTCGGTTCGGTCGGTTATTGTGCCGTTGCTGCGTCGCTGCGGTCTGCGTCCTGCGGCCTGTCGGTTTCGGTCGGCTTCGGGCTTGTTGTCGGCTCGGTCTTTTTTCGGTTGTGCCTTCGCCGTGGACGGCCATGACACTGCGGGGTTGAGCGCGACTGGCGGCGCTTCGGACCCACACCCCCGACGTCTCGTTTATTGCTCGAGTCTCCGGTCCCGTGACCTCGAGAGGCAAGAGTTCAGGGAACCAGAGGCTCGAGCCAAGGGATCGCGAGGTCAAGGCAGGGTTAAGGGGTCGAGAGGCCAGGTGACCTCCAGAGTGATTTTTCACGGCCCCCGGGCCTGGGAACAGTTTCCGAGGGCTGATGATTGTGAAAACCCTCTGGGCAAGTCTTCTCGAGCCTCCAGTGGGACGCCGCAAGACTGGGGCTAGCCACGCGACCAGGAAGACCCTCCCATGCCCCTCGCGATGATGGTGCTGTTGCCCGAGGGGGAGGAGCAAGGAAGGGATGGAGGAAGGATACGAGTGGGCGCAGGAGTGGAGGAGCGGAGCAGGAGGAGGACGACGATGAAGAGGGGGAGAAGGAGGAAGAAGATGATGATGACGAGGAGGAGGAGGATAGATAAGGAGGTGGAGGAGGAACAGGTGGAGAGGGAAGGAGGATGAGGAGGATGAGGAAGGAAGGAGGAGGAAGAGGAGGGAGGAGGACGGAGGAAGGAGCAGGAGGAAGGAGGATGATTACGTAGGAGGAGACGACCAGGACGAGGAGGAGGAGGAGTCCTTTCTGATGCTCCTCGTCTTCTCTGCATTTCCAAGCGACCCACACGTGTGTGCGAGTAAGCAAACAAGATTTCATGCCCCCCTTGAGTTCCGGTCTAAACCGCCTGGGAGTTGAATGGCAGCAGCAACCTATCACTGTCATCTCCCGTGCTGTGGCAGAGAGCGGGTGGAGAGGGCTAAGGGGAGGAGAGGGCGAAAGGGAAGCAGAGCAAGGGACAAGTGGGGACACTGGGTGAATGCGACACGCCTGAAAGACGTATGGGATACGTCAGCTCGAAGCAGCTCGGCTTACTCAGCCCGCGGTGTAGGTGGCGTATCGCGTTAGGGTCAGCATACATGAATTCAGGTATCTCTTCCACGTGAAGGCCAGTGCCAGCGGCTGCTGCCGTCTCCTCCATGTCTCTGTTGAGCGGTCTGCCGCTGCAGGCTGGGGTTGTACTGCCATGCCGGTTGCGCTTGCCACTTCGGCGGCGGGGCTCCGAAGCCCACGTACCCTGGGTATGTCCAGCCCATCTGGCATCTGTACCCAGGAGGCGCTGCGGCAAACGGAAACTGCTGGGGCATCTGCTGCAGCCCCGCGCCGTGCTGGAAGCCATTCTGCGGCACCGCGCCGGCTGGAGGGAACCCCACAGCCTGTCCCAACAGCATGCGTAACACGAACCCACTGTGGCATGAGCGGAGACACGTATAGGAGGAAAGCGAACGCACAACCAATCATGCTCAACCACGGCATTCTGTCCCGGCCGAGCAGAGCGATGGCAGTCGTGACTATCAAGTCGACCACATTGAAGCGGGTATCTGTCCCAATCGTCTCTCCGACGACTAGCTTCAAAAGAGTGCTCTCGGAGGTCACTGCCCAGGCCAGTTCCCACATGGCACTGGCAGCGCCGAACAAAATACCGATCATAGTGGAAACGCATAGGATGTAGAACACAATCATGTAGAACAAACTGATCCATGCACCGGCGCCACCGCGTTGTCCCTAGTGATCATCACTGGGCCCGTCTCGCTCGTCCGCGTACTCCTCCACGGCCTCGTCGGCGAGGATTGCCAGAGCAGCGCAGAGCTTCGGCTGCTTCTGGGCCCTCCGACCGAGCTGCTTGACGAGGGGGTGCTCCGGGTTGTTCGTGATCACCCCGGCGGCCTTTCTCATCACCTCAACGTCGTTGGCATGGAGGTTGACAACGTAGTCTGTGGTGCTGTTCCTTGGGAGCTTGCCGCAGCCCAGGTTGGCCTGCCAGTGGAGCCAGATGACTGGGTGCACGACGGCGCTGCTCTTACCGGACACTGCAATGCCCAGGCCCCTCGTGCGCTTGGCAGCAGGCTCCGGCGGCCCAGGCTGCGCGACCCGCTTCATCGTGCGCTCAGCCACCGCTGCCGCCAAGTTGGGGTCGCGGGCGAGAGCGTCGGCGAGCTCGGAGGACCTCGCCGCCTCGTTGCTGAGTGGCGTGGTGGTGTGCTGCAGGAAGCCTCCAGGCGTAGGCGCCAACGGTCCAGCCGCTTCTGGCACGGCTCCTGGAGACGAGGCAGGCATTGTCACCCCCATCGTGCCCAAGAGTGATGGGACGAGCTGCGTGAGACAGGCGCTGACGGTTTTCTCCATCTTCTGTGACCCACTCTTCTCGCCAGCGGCGCGGAGTTCCTCGTTGGTGAGCCCGCTCCAGAGCAGGCGCGGTTGCTGCCAGGAGCTGGCGCCTCTGGAGCTCCAGCCGCCGTGGCCCTGGGACCACTGTCCGCCGTGCTGGCCGTTGCTCCAGTGGGAATGTTCAGGCGCCGTGGGCGAACAGGTGCACGAGGAGGATGAGCAGGCTGGAGGCCTTTGGAGAAGAAAACGTACAACATGGGGAAGAAGATGAGCATGGGGATGAACATGACAGTGTAGATGAACATGTCTGAACTCTAGCTGCTGTGCGCCAGTGCACAGGAGGAGGAGGAGGAGGAGGAGGAGGAGAAGGAGGAAGAGGAGGAACCAGGTGGTTGGCACGACCCGCGGCACCGCCCGCGCCAGGAGGTGCCCGCGAGCAGGCAGGTGCCCTTCCTGAACGACCAGCGGCTCCAGGCCGCGGAGTTCATGGGCGACATCCTCAAGGCCCGACTCGCCCGCGAGTTGGTTTGGCGTCAGGGTGGGGGATACGGTCAGGATCTTTGGCTGAGCGTGTCGCGCCGCCGGTTCTGGCCCACAACGCTTCGGCGCGACACGCTTACCGCGTCCCCGCCCCCAGGCGTCAACGTCTCGAACCTTTCCCAGCACCCCGCCCCGCGGAACGGATAGACGCGCTATCTGTTCGCAGGGCATAGCGTATCGCCGGGGCCGCCGCCGTGACACGCTAAACAAAAGTCGCCAAACGTCTTCCAGCCTCGACGTGCGTTCCAGCGGCTGCGCCTCGCCGAGAGCGTTCCCGGAGCGCCCAGATCCTCCCGATCGGCCGCCAGAGAGCCGAGATATTCCCCAGCAGCCTGACGTTGGGGGGTGGATTGGGAGGGGGGTGCAGTGGGCGTCCCTCTCCGTCCTCCGCCTCCTCATCGCCCTCCTTCTCTGCTTCGACGGGGAAATAATGGCAGAAACACAAACATTCGGGGCTCCGCGCAGACCTCCCACCTCAAGGCGCGGTTTGCACGCGAGTCAGGCAGGCTGGGGGGTGCTTGGCCCAGCACCCGTCCCGGCCAGCAAGAAGAGTGGATAAAGGGGCCCCAACGTCGCCATGGGTAGACGCGACTCGACAGAATAGTCCTTTCCGATCCCGGGAGTGGTCCGTGTCCGGCGACCGATTGTGAGCGGATTTGATATATTTCCCGTTCTTTTCGGATTCTCCTGGGGCCCATCCAGCACAAAACCACCCGGCCACTGCCAGCATTCTTCCATCCTCCGCCTCCTCACATCCTTCTCTGTGAGCATTACACCTCACATGGACCGTTCCGGCAAAAAAACGCCTCCCTCGCCCTGGAGGGATCGAGCAGCTGTCATCGCTTCCTGGGTGGACGCGGATGGAAGCAAGACGGGGGCGGCTCCACCAGTGGAAGGCCAGCGGAGACCAGCGGAAGCCACGTTCGTTTTTTCTGAGAGATGCCATGTATTCAGGGTTCGTGGTTTCTGTGACTAGCCTTGTAGCTATGCTCTCCTCCGCCGCTTGCGGCTCACAATGGGACCTTTTGAGTCAATTGAGAAGATCGTTCCGATGATCGCTCGCGAAGAGCAGCCCCGGAAGGCAGAGCCAAGTCGCGACCACTTCCACATCCCCCCTCCCGAGACCTGACCCCTGGAGATTTGGAACATCCCCCTCAGACCCACAGTGTGCCAGCACATCAGTCCCCTTCGTTGGCTCGTAAGTCAGAGGTTGGTGGTGTGAAGCCGAAGTGAAAAGGAGGCCCCCGACAGGGGGATTGGTTTCGGTTGCGGTTCGTGTCGTCGTGAGTGTCGTGCGTGCGGGAGAGGCGAAGCTGCGCGCTGGCTATGTCCAGGTAACGCCAAGGTGAGTCGCGGTCTGGCCCTCCAGGGCGTGCAGGGGGGTGTCCCGTGGTTGTCGCGATGATTGTCCCGACGAGTGTCTCGATTGTTGCCCCGATGGCCCGATGGTTGTCCCGATGGTTGTCTAGGTGGTTTTCTTGATGGTTGTCCTGTTGGTTGTCCCGATGGTTCTCCCGATGGTTGTCCCGACGGTTGTCGCGATGGTCGTCCAGGCAGCTGTCCCGATGGTTGTCCCAATGTTTGTCCTGGTGGTTGTCCCGATGGTTAACTATCCCGATGGGTCTACCGATGGTTATCTCGATGGTTGTCCTGATGATTGGTTGTCGAGCAGTTGTCCCGCTGTTGTTGTCCTGTGGTGCCCGACGGTTATCCCGATCGCTGTTCCGATGGCTGCCTCGATTGTCCCGATGATTGTCCCGACGGGTCTTCCGATGGGTGTCCGGATCGGTGTCCCGGTTGTTGTCCCGATGGTTGTCCCATGTGGCTGTCTCCTGAGCGCCTAATTGACTGCGAGTGCTCTTCGTGCCACTCCACGTCCCGCCCCCCCACACTCCCCATCGCCCGCAGGGTGGTGTCACCAGCACTCGGCGTGCGTCTCTGTATCCGTCGCTCGGCCGCCGCCCGTGGGCGCCCTGCGGGCACATCGTTCTCTGGCTCTCGGCTCCCTGCTGGTCGCCCCGTCGCCGCGCGTGGCCTTCCGTGGCCGCCTCGTGGGCACCTCGTTCTCTGGCTGGCGCCTGCAGGCCTTCCGCCAGATTGCCGCATACGGCCGCCCGTGGGCTCATCGGATCCCTGTTGAAGCCTCGTGCGATGGCTGGGGCTGGCGGCTCCAGGCTTTCACCGCCGCTGGGCGCCCTGCAGTTTGTGCCACAGCGTGTGCACCGCAAAATTGGCACCTCACAGATTGCACAACACAGCTTGTATCACATAGTTCGCCTCACAGAGCTTGGTCCGCACACCTTGCGCTATTTGCATGCGCCATAATTATGACATGCACCACACAGCTCGCACCATTTTTATTGTATCGGTTTGTTCATGAGCGGTCATACCTATGTGTATATACATCTATCTGTACAGATTACATCAGGTGCTTGCGCCACACAACTTGCAGAACTTAGCTTAAATCACATAGATTGCAGCACACAGCTCGCACGTCCACAGTGCATAAACTCACTGATTGTGGGTCACGCTGGCAGCACACAAAAAAGCTATGCTCTTTTAATTTGTGGTATATGTTTGCCGCTTCTGTGCCTGGCGATCGTCAGAACGCAACTCGCGGGCGCCTCTTTGTCCTCTAGGGGGGGTCGAAGCGGGAGGGGCACGAAATGTGCTGCATGCAGCCGGTTTTGGCCCTGCCGCCAGGGACTTCCCTCGATGCATGCAGCTGATTCGCTTCGTGCTTTCTAGGAGCCGTTTCCGATGCCTGGGGTCTGTCAAAGAAATATTTCAGTTCGAGCGGTCCTGGCCGAACCTTTCGGCGTTTGCTCCCGACGGTGCGCGCGCCTACTGGAACGATGCGCGTGGGGCCCGGTGGTCTCGGCCAGCGCGGCGGCAGGGCCAGGTGGCAAGTGTCCGTTGTCGTGAGTTTTAACAGCCCGAGTTTTCTGGAAACAAGCCTTGGGGCGATTTTGGACCCCCGAAACGCGTGGTGCGAGTCTCCACAGCTTGCTCGGAGAGAATCTGCAGCCGCGTGAAACAGGAGGATGATGATGAGGAGCAGCTGCAGCAGGAGGAGGAGCAGGAGTTCGTCTTCACTTCTGTATCCAGTCGTATCCAATTATGTAGCATGGAAAAATGTTATACCGTGGCATGTTCTATTATGTCTTGTTCTGTTCTCGACGGCCTGGCGTGACGTCGTGACGCTTGTCACGTTAGATTCGTCGTCCCATCGGTCGTTGCTGTGCCTGTTGGTGCCTATGGCCAGGCTGACCTCGGCGCGCACGTCGCGCTGGCTTATAGGGTAGAAAGTATGTATGATATACTGTGATTTCTCATTGATGATTTCACGTCTGCTAAACATTGCTGTTGTATGCCACATGTGTCACAGTATGCTGTGACATGGTATGTTTTGTTTATGTGCTACGCGGGGCCATGCTATGACATGCCATGCTTTGTCAGTCTTAGTTAAACTGTGCTCTATGCAGTGATGCTGTCGACGGCATGCCCAGTCGCGTACAGGATATTCTGGGAATGCTCTCTTATGCTACGGAAGTGTTCGTTCGGTCGGGGCCCTCCTCTTCACTAATGCCGATACTGCACTCAACAAATTTCAACTGTGTTCCATGTAGTACTGTTCTAGTCTGCTCTGCTTTATTATGTCCTGTTCTGTTCTCGACGTGCCGACGTGATGTCGTAACGTCTGTCACCTTAGATGCGTCGTACCATCGGTCGTTGCTGAGCCCGTTGGTTCGTGTGGCAAGCTTGGGCTTCGAAACGTACGTCGGTGGGTCGCGTGTGGGTCTCTGGGTGGATCGCGGGTTGGTCGCGGGTGGGTCGCGGGGTGGGTCGCGGGTGTGTCGCGGGTGGGTCCCGGGTGGGTCGCGGGTGGGTCGCGGGGTGGGTCGCGGGGTGGATCGCGGTTGGTCGCGGGTGGGTCGCGGGGTGGGTCGCGGGTGGGTCGCGGGGTGGGTCCCGGGTGGGTCGCGGGTGGGACGACGACAACAAACAACAACACCGCAACAAACAGAATTTTCACCACGGATTCTCACTCTAGCGGCACACCCAGGCACATTGGCAGTCTGCGAGGCTCTGAAGCCCGCCGCAGGCGCAGAAGTTTTCAAGCTATAAAACGAGCCCGCCGCAGGCGCCAATTTCATTGAAAAACCAATGTGGGTGGGTCACGGGTTGGGTCGCAGGTGGGTCGACGGTGGGTCGCGGGTGGGTCGCGGGCCGGCGGGTCGCGGGTGGGTCGCGGGTGGGTCGCGGGTGGGTCGCCTGTGGGTCGCGGGTGGGTCGCGGGTGCGTCGCGGGTGGGTCGCCTGTGGGTCGCGGGGTGTGTCGCGGGGTGGGTCGCGGGTTGGGTCGCGGGTGGGTCGGGGGTGGGACGACGACAACAAACAACAACAACAACAACAACAACAACAACAACAACAACAACAACAACAACAACAACAACAACAACAACAACAACAACAATCATTTTACCCGAACGCTCAGTGTTCTCCCCAGTGCCAGGGTTTTCTTGCGACACCAGCCAATACCCCCACTTCGTGGGGGGGCCGTTCAAGCTCTACCAAATATCCAAACGACTCTTCGAGACCACCCACACCCAGCTTCCCGCCCTATGACGTTGGGACACTTCAC
This sequence comes from Prorocentrum cordatum, assembly GCA_963575745.1. Taxonomy (NCBI): domain Eukaryota; class Dinophyceae; order Prorocentrales; family Prorocentraceae; genus Prorocentrum; species Prorocentrum cordatum. Next base: position 1,160,038 of record CAUYUJ010018393.1, read on the forward strand.
TTCGTGGCGTGCGGACGACCCTGGCTACTACACTGGCGTGGGGTACACACCCACAGAGGTTGATCACATCTGTTACATATGATGTGGTACACGGTACACGTGAGATGGTACGCAGTGCCAAGATAGTTGGTCACATTTTTGGGGCAAATTCGTGGGGATGCGATTACAGAAGTACATGTGTTACACTGATGTTATACAGTCCCAAGGATGACGCATGCATTGCTCATAGACTCATGGCGCTATGATCCTAACTCTCAGTGCCCAACGCGCGCGTGCACAGCCAGACGGAGGGAGAGAAACACATGTATACAAGGTTCGTGACATACGCACGGTCCACCATGTTGTAAACGATCGCATGCACGGTAAGTTCTGAAATTATACGTATGTACAAGCAGACATGCGAGGGAGAAAGGGAGATGGCCATCGACAGTTCCAATACGGCTCCAAGGCGGAAGAGGGGGAGGAGGAGCAGGACAAGGAGGAAAGGAGAGAAGCGAGAAAGGAAGAACGCAGACGGCGCGGCTCTGGACACAAAGGGGTGCCATACTTTCATATGTTTTCTGAACATCGCATCTTGAAATTATTGAAAACCCATTGTGTTTGGCAGGATTTCGACATGCGCGCGCGGCGGCCGCGCGCATGTGCACTTCGTCTCATTTTTTGCAAGGGATGGTGGCCCTCGCAGGCGCGCAACCGTTGTTGGAGAAGTTCAAAGCACCTGAAGAAGTAGCACGCAAAGACCCTTTTGACAGAAATGTTTAAAAAGTGGTGTGTTTCCTATGAATCCGCAAGAGCGCGCGGAAGGACATTTTGACAATTTTTTCTTAAAAAACCATTGGGTTTTTGATGTTTTTATGTTAAAATCGTTACGAAACCTAAGGTTTTGGAAGGATTTCGTCTTGCGAGCGCGAATGTCCACTTTACCTTATTTTTTGCAAGGGATTCTTGAAATTTGATCAACTAAGAACAAGAATTTTCATTTTCTATTGTTTTTTGCAAGGGAAAACGAGCGTCAACAAAAAACCGGATCCGGGGGTAATCCACTTTTCTGAAGCTTTCGCAGAAAAATGATGAAAATGTAGCTGCGGCCTAGGTTTTGGGCGGGGGGCGTGCACCAGGGGGTCCAACAATAATAATTCTTTAGAAGTAATAGTGTTCAACAACAACAACAATTACTAGCACGTGGGGACACTCCGTTCTCACCAGTGCCAGGGTTTTCATAGGAGGCGGGCAATACCCCCACTTTGTGGGGGGGCCGGTTCAAGCTCTACCAAATTTCCAAACGACTCTTCGCCACCACCCACACCCAGCTTCCCGCCCTATGACGTTCGGACACTTCACTTCGTGGCATGCGGACGACCGTGGCTACTATTCAGGGCCCCGCGGCCGACGACGACGGCGTGCGCGCGCGAAGAAAAAACGAATGTGTCCCGCATGGTATTATTTGACAGGGATGATGGCCCTGGCAGGTGCGCAACCGTTGTTGCAGAAGTTCGAAAAAGTTGCTCGCAAAAGCCCGTTTGACAGAAATGTTTAAAAAGTGTTGGGTTTCCTACGAATCCGCAAGAGCGCGCGGGATGAAATTTTGACATTTTTTTTTTTCAGAAAAAAAAAAAACCCAGGTTTTTTTTGTTTTTATGTTAAATTCTTTACGAAAACTAAGGTTTTGGAAGGATTTCGTCTTGCGCGCGCGAATGTCCACTTTACCTCATTTGTTGCAAGGGATTCTTGAAGTTTGGTTATGTTAGAACAAGAAATGTCAACTCTAGCTTATTTTTGGCAAGGGAAAGCGGGCCGTAACAAAACAACCGGATCCGGACCAACCCGTTTTGCCTGAGACTTCCTTACGAAAATGATGAAAATGTGGCTGCGGCCTAGGCGCGGCGGGGGGGTCGTGCACCAGGGGCCCCAACAATAATTATTCTTAAGAAGAAATAATGTTCAACAACAACAACAACAGCAACAACAACAACAACAACAGCAACAACAACAACTTCAATACTTTTAAGACTGCTCGCCCTTATATGCTCGAGTGTCCAATAACGCGTATTTCCCAGACCCTCGATACCCGCCCTCTTCGTCTTCGACCGAACCCCTTTTGGGGGGTATACCTTTCTTCCCTGCAGGCCAGGCCCCGGCAAGCGGCGGGGCGGCCGCGGACCGTCGGCCTGGCCAGCGGCAGCGCTGATCGGCGGGGCTGCCGCGGACCGTCGACCCGACCCCAAGAGGGAGGGGACCGACCACGACGACGACGACGACGACGACGACGACGACGACGACGACGACGACGTCGAAGACGACGGCGACGACGACGACGACGACGGCGACGACGAGCGAAAGCGAATGCGAGAGAGAACGACAGCAGGGCCACGAAGGGCACGAAGTAGGCCACGAAGGGCGACAGCGGGGACACGAAGGGCATGCGTATGGGGCCACGAAGAGCGCGAACGAGCGGGGGCCACGAAGTGCAGATAATGCGGGGCCACAGAGGGCAACGACGGGGCCACTGAGGGTAGCAAGTGGGCCACGTAGGACAGTGAGGGGGACACAAATGGCGACAGCGGGGCAACGAAGGGCACGCACATGGGGCCACAACGGGCGCGACTCCTGGGTGCCTGGGTGTCCGGAGCGCGGCGCTTGGGCAAATTGCAAGAAATTCCAACGCAAAACCATTCTTCAGTAAGTTGCAAGCAAGTCCCCAGCGAGAGCGCAATTCCAGAGCGCCGGGAGAGCGATTCCTGAATAAATTGCAAGGAAGTCCCAAGCGAGAGCGCGATTCCTGAATCAAATGCGAGGAAGTCACGGGCGGGAGCGGGGGTCCTGGCTAAATTGTAAGGAAGTCTCCAGCGGGAGCCATTGTTGTAACCCGGGGGCCATGGGGCCAGTTTGAGCAGGAAGACTTTCCCTGTCAAAAAACAGGGTGCGAGCGGCGAGGGGCACACTTTGATTGAGAAAAACTGTATGCACCGGTGGGGGGGATCAACAATAATTATTCTTCAGAAATGAGAATTCAACAACACATACAACAACAACAATAACAATACTAATCATAATAATAACAACACAACAAACATAATTTTCGCCACAGTTTCTCACTTTAGCCACGCACCCAGGGACAATGAATGACCGTTCGGCCCCCGCACTCCGATGTGAGGATGCAATCCGTTATGCTCTGTCTTGTTTTCAAGTGTAGTCTTCTGCCCAGCTGCGTTATGTTTTGTTGTGCTATATTGTGCTGTATTATGATGTGCGGTGTTATGCTCAGTTCTGCCAGGTTCTGTCGTGTTCGTGTCAGAAACAAACGCCGCAATCGGCACGACACGAACCTGCCGTATCCCTTCTCCCTCCCCTTCCTCCTTTTGCCTCCAGCCTCGCATCCCGCCTCTCCCATCTCGCCCATTCACCTCCCCTGTAGCCGTCACGTGTTGCATATTCCTTTGCCCGTTGTCGACCGAGTATCGCGGTCATGACGTGTTCTCCCAGTCCTCTCTCCCCCTCCCGAGGGCTGTTGAGGGTGGGATGTTCAGGTGCGCGGTCGCGCTGCCAGGGTCCCGGCCCCCGCCCCTTCGCCTTCCTCGCGTGCGCCCGAGGGGCGTCTTCCTTCTCGCTTCAACCCCCGTGCAGCCCCATGAAAGGTGGGGGGGGAGGCGTCATGCGTCGCGTCTGCGGGAGATCTCGCTCAGCGAGGGTGGGGTGCGTGCGCGCGATCTCTTGTAAGTCTTCCTCCCCCTTTTCGTCCTCCCCTTCCAGCCCCAGGCCTTCGCCGTGCTTTGCAGCGCATCGTGCTGTTTCGTCACCCGAGAGCTGCGAGCATATCCGTATCCGCGCCCTCGCGGTCTCGACTCCTTGGCGCGAGCCCGCGGATATGTGGCCGCACGGATACGTTCCGCGCCGGGCATCTGCGAAAAACGCCCCGTATCCGCGGGGTCGCGGCCCAGGGGCCCGGCCCGCGTGGCCGCGGATACGGATATGTGTTCGTCCACGAGTCACACCCGTCACACTCAAAGGCATTAGCCGCGAATCTGGCTGCTCCGTCTCACCCATCACGTTCTTTGTCTGCGGCCGCTTGACTCAAGCAGCGTTCGTGCGACGGAGAGACGCTCCCGAGGCGAATTGAGGCACCGAAAAAGGTACGGCGAGAGGCGGAGGGGCGTTGGGGGAGGGGAGACGGCGCTCAGAACATTCAGTCCTTGTGCGCGGGTGCAAGAGGCGCGCACAGCCGAACACCCGTCACACTTCCAAACACAATCCGGGCACTTCGCCCGACCACCCTCCGGCCTGCCTGCGAGCTGCTCGCGCCCGGGGCGCGGCTGCGCCGAAGCCCGGCCGCCCTCCCGCCGCCGCCGCGCGGCCGCGAGCGCACGGCCGAGAGCACCACGCCGAAGGGGCAAGCGCCTGCCGCGGGCGCAGTGGGCGCGGCAGCGCTGCACATGTGCAGTCAATATATTGGGCGCCCGAGTTATCCAGGATAACTCGGGCCAGGGGTAACTCGGGTTTGGATTGGGTCTCTGGACGCCCGAGTTATGGGGGATAACTCGGGCCCGAGGTAACTCGGGTTTGGATTCCCGAAAAACGAACCCGAGTTAGCCCTGACCCGAGTTACCCCTGATGATCTGTGGCTCTGGATCTAGGCACCCCAGATCCGGGTCGGGAGTAGATGTGGCCGGAGGATCACGCCGCATCGCCGGTGCATCGCCGATGCGTCGGCAGTACATCAGCAATGCGCGCCAGATTTTCTCCACACTGACGGTGCCGATGCGTCGGCGATGCACGGGGGATGCGGCGCGCTCTTCGTGCCTCGTCTTAGTCGGATTCAATCTTGGAGGCCTCCAGTCAAGGCAATGGGATAAGGATCATTTTGGGTTCACGAGTGGCTTTTGCTTGCGGGTCGCTCCTTAGAGCTAGGTCGAGGAGCATATTCTTGGCCGAGGCTCACCGGGCTTGCCGTGGCCAGAAAGCCCCTTCGTGCCTTTTTCGGCGTTTCCTAAGCACGATCATTGCACTCCCTGCGCGGATACGCAGAGCTCGGGGCCGCCGTGCAGTGAGCTCAGCGAGGGCAAACGACTGCCGACGGTGTTGCGTTGCCCAACTGGTGAAGCGTGCCCGAACGGGTAAAACGTTATAAAACAGTTACGCTCAACGGGCGCGGGCCAAATTGTCCTGGCCATCGGCCAACGCGGCCAACAGCCAACACCAAGGCATTCGCGTAGAACGGGGATCACGGGCACAAGCTGGGACCTGACCTCCGACTGCTTTTCCCTGACTAACTCCCAATAGCGCCAGCAATGCTGTACTTTAGATAGGAAATCCAGAAAAATGAAGGCAAACCAAGGACCACCCTACACCTCGCGCCAAACTGGTGCATGTGGGCTTGGGGTCAGCAACCAAGGGACACAACACGGAGCGTTGCCCAGCACCCACGCCCCCACTAGCATTGCAGCAGCATGCCCGCGGCAAAGAGCATTGCAACCAAGATGTTACAGACGGGAAGCTGCGGGCCCCGCCTCCGTGAGCGTCAACGGCGGTTCCCCTCAGACCAGGAGGTGCCACTGGGGTCTCTCAGGTCCCAGGCCGCACCTCTTTGGCCGAGGTGACAGGGCAATAGAAACCCTGGCCTGACAGCTGTAACGGCGACAGCGGCGACAGCAGGGGGCAGGGAGAGGGGGTGGGGCGGGCCACTCTCTGGCCCGGAAGCGCAAACAACGTTCACCCTGGAAGTTAATCCAGAGCCGTGCCTAATTCCTTTCGAGATGGGGGCGACGGACACGACGACGCAGCGAGACACGAATGACGACAACGAACAACCACGAGCCTTCCAAGGGAGGTGCCGCCCTCCGCCAGGTTCCTTCTAGCACCCGCGAGCGGGCGGGATAACGAGCCTCACATCAGCGGACCCGCACCGCATTCAGGCGGTGCCACACGGAGCCCAGGCTGCACCGCTGACCCGCGGTGGCGAGGCATTCAAAAATTGCATCGGCCTGACGGCTAGAAGAAGACGGGGAGGAGGCCGAGGAGGAGGAGCACGACGAGGAGGAGGACGAAGAAGAAAACGAGGAGGAGGACGACGACGAGGAGGAGGACGACAGGAGGAGAGGCTGTCCGAGCGGCGCTGCGGGCGGCGACGTGAGCTCCTGAAGCTCCCCGCTCTTCCGACCGGTCCCCTGTGGCTGCCACCCTCCGGCCGCTCCCCCCCTCCGCGCCACGCCCCCATCCGCAGGAGGTCACGTCGGCGGCGCCCCCCGGATGCGCAGGGCTCCAGCAGCTTCCAGACAAGAAGCCTCCAGTCGGCAAAGACCGAAAACGGAAGTCTCCGCCTTCCAGTTTTCAGCGCGTCGAAGGTCCGGGGTGGTCTCTAGGCGACTGGCCTGCAGGGGCGCTCGGCGACCAGTGCTCTCCGGCGTCTTTGCTGGGGAACGCCAGGGCAGAGAGAGGGCAAGGGCGTCCGTGGCTCGGACGCGTCGGCTGCGTCGGGGTGTCGCGGGCTCGGCGCGGTCGTCTTTGGCGTCGTTACCGTGTCGTTGCCCCCTTCTGGGCCGCTTCCGGTAGAGTCAGCGTCGGTTGGCTTCAGCATTCCTGTCGGTTCGGCCAGCGTTCGGTCGCGCTGTCGCCATGGACGGGCTTGCGAGGCGGTAAGGTAGCGAGCCGCCAAGCGAGCAGGCCCAGTAGCAGAGGGGCAGGCGATCTAGCTCAAGGCTCGGCAGGGTCCAAAAGCTGTCCGCCTCGGCTGGCGTGAGAGAGCTCTCTGGCGCGGCGGGAAGGAGTGGAGCTGGTGTGGTTTCCTTGTCATTCATGGCTGATGTCTAGGTAATTATATGAACTCTCATCCACCCCCTGTCTCTTCAGATTTATCCTACTCCCCCCCCCTTCCGCACTCTCTTTTTCCTCGTGCGCATCCCCCCAAAACAACTCGGTGTCGTATCCATCTTGGCGGCCAGGGCGAACAGACCATCGGAGCCATGATCTCCTGGCTGCACCAGGAGGCCACCATACCGTGCCCCGGCTGCACTGGACGTGCAGGAGATGCCAAGAGGGGGCCCCGGGGAGGAGGGCAGGAGGGAGGTGGAAGAGGGGCAGGAGCAGCAGTAGGAGTAGAACGAGGAGCGGGAGATGGGGGAGAAAGAGCAGGCGCAAGATAAAATGGAGGAAAGGGAAGGGGGAGGAGGCGTCAATGTGCACAGGTTGAGCGTCACAGGGTGCCCACCAGCTCCCCCCCTTCCCCCACTCAAATTCGCACTGACGCTGGCCGCAATTCCAGGGACAGTCTGCGAAACAACAAGCCGTTTTGGTGTATAACATCCTAGATGAAGGGATCGGTGAAGATGATGATGATGATGATGATGATGATGATGATGATGATGATGATGATGATGATGATGATGATGATGATGATGATGATGATGATGATGATGAGGAGGAGGAGGAGGAGGAGGAGGAGGAGGAGGAGGATGGTGATGATGATGACGCTGAAGAATATGAAGATGACGATGGTGACCGTGACGCTGGTGGTCATGATTCTGTAGACGATGGCGAAGATGATGACGATGATGATGATGATGATGATGATGATGTTAACGAGGTCGACGATGAGTATGATTGTGATGCTGATGATGGTGATGGTTCTGGCGATGATGACGATGATGATAGTGATGACGATGAAGATGATGATGGTGATGGTGATGATGGTGATGGGGATGATGCTAATGATGGTGACGACGATTGTGGTGAGGATGATAGTGATGGAGAAGGTTATGCTGATGGATACGATGATGAGGATGTTGTTGAGGATGTTGTTGATGCTGGTGGTGATGATGCTGCTGACGATGATGATGCTGATGCTGACAGTGCTGATGATTATGGTAATGACGATGGTGGTCATGGCGATTACGGTGGTGACGATGCTTTGGTAGTAGTGGATGGTGATGATGAGTATGATGATGCTGATGGTGATGCTGATGATGATGATGATGCTGATGCTGATGATGATGACTATTACGATGGGAACGATGATGATGACGGTGGTGATGACGATGGTGATGATGATGGTGATGATGATGATGCCTGTAATGATTATGAGGAGAAGGAGGGGAGGAGGAGGAGAAGATCGGTGAGGACATAGTCCAGGCCTGGAGCGCTGCAGCGGCTCCTCCTCTCAGACGCCTGGACGCCACCGCACCTGTGTGCAGGCGGCACCCATCGGTCTTTGAATGCAGGCACTCTTGGACCCCTGGATTTCAACACTCTACTCTAGGCGCCTTCCTATTTCGTCCTCGTCCTCAATCGTGTTCGCACTCTTGGAATGCAGGCACTCCTGGCCCCCTAGACTTCAACACTCTGCTCTAGGCGCCATCCTATCTCGAGCGTCGAGTGGCTCCCCTTCGTCCTCGATTGTCTTCGGGGGGCGGGCGGAGCTCCCATCCATCTCCAGCGCTTCCCTGGGCATGCTTCGGCCCAATTTGTTCCGGCCGATTGGTACACACT
>CAUYUJ010018393.1:1173515-1248515 GCA_963575745.1 Prorocentrum cordatum
CCCCTCTCTGTCTTCTCATTTCCTTCTTCCCTAACCCTGTCGCCCCCCCTGCCCCCCCGCTGATCTGTCCGCCATCCTTCCTCCCCTTCCCTTTCTCTCTCTCTCTCTCGCCATTCCCCATTCATCCTCTTTCCCCCCTCCCACCCACTGGACTTCAGAGAGTGACATATACGGGTTAGCTGCCCGTGGACTGCTCGTGGCGACAAAACACACACACACACACACACCCTCCCGTCTTCCCTCGTGCCCTTCTCCCTCCCTCTGCCCCGCCCTCCGAGAGGGGGCGGCAGGCGTGCGGGCCGCATGCCCATCCCTCAGGAGAGAGAGAGATGGAGAGAGAGCGCGGGAGGGGCGCGCACGCGCGCGTGCCCGCCTACCTCCAGCCAGGTTCGAGGACGAGCCCTTGGCCCCGGCGGAAGACGAGGAGCCCGTCTCCATGCTGGACATCCGGCCGAGCCGGGAGACGGCCATGTCGGTGTACCTCTGACCAGCCGCGCCCACGGCCACGCCGACCGCCCTGTTTCGACAGAGCCTTGGGTGTGCGCAGCATGTCGCCCTTGCCTCCTCCATGCCCAGATCTCCGACGATTTGAGTTTCCAATCTCGGCGCGTCTCGATTTCGCCTCTGTGGCCCGTCATCGGGCCCCAGGGCCGTCAAAAGCAAGCCAGGAACGGGAAATGATCCTTAAGGAAGGGGTTGGGACCTTTGCCGCCACGCGCTGCCGGAAGTGTGGGTCACGGTGCCTTGCAAATGTTGATAATCTCTTCTCCGTAGCACCACCCGAAGCGTCGGAAAGGCGGTCCCAGAGTTTCGCCTTGGGTTCTTGACGGCCCGGCAATTTCGGATTCCCAACGGGTGCGCGAACGGATCGTTTTGATTTCTGCTATGCGTCGGAAATGATTATATTATTTGGTAGAGTGGGATTGCTTGCAAATTCTGATGGGCTCCCGAATCCTCAAAGTACATTGGTCCCACCCGAACTGTGGAATTCTACGAGACTGCATCTACAGGACTCCACAGAAACGCCGATACATGAAGCGAGCTTCGCTGCCACTATTTTGTTGTATTCGGGGGCTGCGGCTGACCCGTCAATCTGATACGAAAGCTTGAGTGCAGGGATGGCGGTTCTTTTTGGTCGTTGAATTATCGCCTGGCAGTTCCCTATGTTCGCATTGTCGTGCAGAGGAATGAGCCCCACTTTTGCATTGCTTGGGCGCTGCTTACATCCGAAGTCACTCTCTCGCTGAAAACTCCCTTACATCTCACTGTCGCACGGTTTCGGCTTGGTTGGCATTATCCAACGGGTAACTGTTTTGAATGCGAGGTCGGGCAATTTTCGGACATGCGTTTTCGTCTTGGCGCCGTGGACATTTCCTTCACCCCCTTCTCATAGCTACACGGATGGGGTGAGACCTTCTCTCAGTCTCTGCGTCATTCCCGACATTGTGCGGCCGAGTATTCGCCTGGCCGTGGATGCTCATTGCAAAGCCGATAGGAGGTTCCTCTGCATTCCAGTTTGGCCATTTTTTCATGGCGGAACCGAATGGAGCGCTCTTGGAATGGCTCCTCGCCTTCGAGGGATCGAGGTGTTGACAGGTCTTTCTCGGCGGAAGCTGGCAGAAGGCGGCGGAAGTTAAAGGGGGCGGCTGCTCCGGCGGAAGCCGGCGGACGCAACAGTTTGTCATCCAAGAGATGCAAGTTTTTATAGGGGTTCCGGATTTCTGGAACAAGCCACATGGGTCTGCCTTTCCAAGCCCCTTCCCGAGAAGTCCCAGACGCCTGAGCTTGGCCACCTCTCCTTGCTGCAGCCCTCGCTAGCCTTGACTCTGTCGCAGGCCCATGCGGCGCGCGTCTATCCAGCGGGCGCTTCAGCAGCGAATGGGGATACATGTGGTCGTTCATGCTGAGGGGGCCTGGAAGCATGACTGGTTTGCGTAGATTCTGCTTTGGTGGTTCGTTTCCCTCCTTGCCGTTCCCTCCCTCTCTCCCTCCTCCATCTCCTCCCTCCCTGTCCTCCCTCCTCGCCCCTCTCTCCCTGACCCCACCTTCCGTTCTCATCCACCTCTGTCTCCTGATCTTTTCTTCTGTTCTCGTCAACCTCTGTATGCTTCTCTTCCTCTTCCTGATCTCCGTGGGCGAGAACCGTGTCCATATCCACGGCCTCGCGGACCCGGCCCTTGGGCCGCGACCCCATGGATGCGGGACAGATTCATGCGGATGGCCTGGGCGGAGCGTATCAATGCGACCGTGTATCCTATACACTACATGACACAGGTGCTTCCACTTTGCTCGCTGCTGTCGTCATTCCCGGCATTGTGCGGCCGAGTATTCGCCCGGCCGTGGATGCACATTGCTAAGCCGATAGGTTCCTCTGCATTCCAATCTGGTCGTTTTTCGTGGCAGGACCGAATGGAGCGCTCTTGGAATGGCTCCTCGCCTTCGAGGGATCGAGATGTTGACAGGTCTTCCCTGGCGGAAGCTGGCAGAAGGCGGCGGGAGTTAAACGGGGGCGGCTGCTCCGGCGGAAGCCGGCTGACGCAACAGTTTGTCATCCAAGAGATGCAAGTTTGTAGGGGTTCAGGGTTTTTGGAACAAGCCCCTTCCCGAGAAGTCCCAGACGCCTGAGCTTGGCCACCTCTCCTTGCTGCAGCCCTCGCTAGCCTTGACTCTGTCGCAGGCCCATGCGGCGCGCGTCTATCCAGCGGGCGCTTCAGCAGCGAATGGGGATACATGTGGTCGTTCATGCTGAGGGGGCCTGGAAGCATGACTGGTTTGCGTAGATTCTGCTTTGGTGGTTCATTTCCCTCCTTGCCGTTCCCTCCCTCTCTCCCTCCTCCATCTCCTCCCTCCCTGTCCTCCCTCCTCGCCCCTCTCTCCCTGACCCCACCTTCCGTTCTCATCCACCTCTGTCTCCTGATCTTTTCTTCTGTTCTCGTCAACCTCTGTATGCTTCTCTTCCTCTTCCTGATCTCCGTGGGCGAGAACCGTGTCCATATCCACGGCCTCGCGGACCCGGCCCTTGGGCCGCGACCCCATGGATGCGGGACAGATTCATGCGGATGGCCTGGGCGGAGCGTATCAATGCGACCGTGTATCCTATACACTACATGACACAGGTGCTTCCACTTTGCTCGCTGCTGTCGTCATTCCCGGCATTGTGCGGCCGAGTATTCGCCCGGCCGTGGATGCACATTGCTAAGCCGATAGGTTCCTCTGCATTCCAATCTGGTCGTTTTTCGTGGCAGGACCGAATGGAGCGCTCTTGGAATGGCTCCTCGCCTTCGAGGGATCGAGATGTTGACAGGTCTTCCCTGGCGGAAGCTGGCAGAAGGCGGCGGGAGTTAAACGGGGGCGGCTGCTCCGGCGGAAGCCGGCTGACGTAACAGTTTGTCATCCAAGAGATGCAAGTTTGTAGGGGTTCAGGGTTTTTGGAACAAGCCCCTTCCCGAGAAGTCCCAGACGCCTGAGCTTGGCCACCTCTCCTTGCTGCAGCCCTCGCTAGCCTTGACTCTGTCGCAGGCCCATGCGGCGCGCGTCTATCCAGCGGGCGCTTCAGCAGCGAATGGGGATACATGTGGTCGTTCATGCTGAGGGGGCCTGGAAGCATGACTGGTTTGCGTAGATTCTGCTTTGGTGGTTCATTTCCCTCCTTGCCGTTCCCTCCCTCTCTCCCTCCTCCATCTCCTCCCTCCCTGTCCTCCCTCCTCGCCCCTCTCTCCCTGACCCCACCTTCCGTTCTCATCCACCTCTGTCTCCTGATCTTTTCTTCTGTTCTCGTCAACCTCTGTATGCTTCTCTTCCTCTTCCTGATCTCCGTGGGCGAGAACCGTGTCCATATCCACGGCCTCGCGGACCCGGCCCTTGGGCCGCGACCCCATGGATGCGGGACAGATTCATGCGGATGGCCTGGGCGGAGCGTATCAATGCGACCGTGTATCCTATACACTACATGACACAGGTGCTTCCACTTTGCTCGCTGCTGTCGTCATTCCCGGCATTGTGCGGCCGAGTATTCGCCCGGCCGTGGATGCACATTGCTAAGCCGATAGGTTCCTCTGCATTCCAATCTGGTCGTTTTTCGTGGCAGGACCGAATGGAGCGCTCTTGGAATGGCTCCTCGCCTTCGAGGGATCGAGATGTTGACAGGTCTTCCCTGGCGGAAGCTGGCAGAAGGCGGCGGGAGTTAAACGGGGGCGGCTGCTCCGGCGGAAGCCGGCTGACGCAACAGTTTGTCATCCAAGAGATGCAAGTTTGTAGGGGTTCAGGGTTTTTGGAACAAGCCCCTTCCCGAGAAGTCCCAGACGCCTGAGCTTGGCCACCTCTCCTTGCTGCAGCCCTCGCTAGCCTTGACTCTGTCGCAGGCCCATGCGGCGCGCGTCTATCCAGCGGGCGCTTCAGCAGCGAATGGGGATACATGTGGTCGTTCATGCTGAGGGGGCCTGGAAGCATGACTGGTTTGCGTAGATTCTGCTTTGGTGGTTCATTTCCCTCCTTGCCGTTCCCTCCCTCTCTCCCTCCTCCATCTCCTCCCTCCCTGTCCTCCCTCCTCGCCCCTCTCTCCCTGACCCCACCTTCCGTTCTCATCCACCTCTGTCTCCTGATCTTTTCTTCTGTTCTCGTCAACCTCTGTATGCTTCTCTTCCTCTTCCTGATCTCCGTGGGCGAGAACCGTGTCCATATCCACGGCCTCGCGGACCCGGCCCTTGGGCCGCGACCCCATGGATGCGGGACAGATTCATGCGGATGGCCTGGGCGGAGCGTATCAATGCGACCGTGTATCCTATACACTGCATGACACAGGTGCTTCCACTTTGCTCGCTGCTGTCGTCATTCCCGGCATTGTGCGGCCGAGTATTCGCCCGGCCGTGGATGCACATTGCTAAGCCGATAGGTTCCTCTGCATTCCAATCTGGTCGTTTTTCGTGGCAGGACCGAATGGAGCGCTCTTGGAATGGCTCCTCGCCTTCGAGGGATCGAGATGTTGACAGGTCTTCCCTGGCGGAAGCTGGCAGAAGGCGGCGGGAGTTAAACGGGGGCGGCTGCTCCGGCGGAAGCCGGCTGACGCAACAGTTTGTCATCCAAGAGATGCAAGTTTGTAGGGGTTCAGGGTTTTTGGAACAAGCCCCTTCCCGAGAAGTCCCAGACGCCTGAGCTTGGCCACCTCTCCTTGCTGCAGCCCTCGCTAGCCTTGACTCTGTCGCAGGCCCATGCGGCGCGCGTCTATCCAGCGGGCGCTTCAGCAGCGAATGGGGATACATGTGGTCGTTCATGCTGAGGGGGCCTGGAAGCATGACTGGTTTGCGTAGATTCTGCTTTGTTGGTTCATTTCCCTCCTTGCCGTTCCTTCGCCGCGCTGCCCTCGCCGACCCTTGGGCAGCTGGCTGCGCGCGCCGGGGCCCCGCCACGGGCGCGCCCCGCGCCCGGGCGTGCAGCCCCGCCCGGTCGGAGGCACGTCCGCGCCCCGTGGAGCTGGCGGGGGGTCATATATGGACGAGGGCAGCTCCGCTCCAGAGCGTTCGGGAGACGGAGCGTGCCGGAAGGCTCGGAGGGGGCCGCGGCGCCCGAGGCATCCTCCAGAGCCGCCGGATCTCAGAGGTGCTCGATGTGTCCTCGCCCGGATTTATCCTCGTCCTGGTTTCGTCTCAGGAAACGGTCCAGCATTGGTTCTGGCGGGCAGGAAGAGGGCGAGGTGCAAGGTTCTGGGCTCGAGGAGGTTTGTTGCTTGTTGTCGGCCTCCTGGGGCCAGTTTCGGGCCACGGGACTGTCAAAAACGGGTCCGAGAAAAACACCAGATTGACTCTGGGAGGAGTTCCGTCCAGAGACTGATTTGAGCGGATTTGATTTCGCCCACCCACCCCTCTCGATGGAATTTTGTCAGTGCCCATCCAGATCAGACCCCAGGGGCTCAAACCGCGCCCCTCCCCCCCAGAGGCGGCTGGATCGACAGTTGGGGCGGCAGATGTTGTTCGCTCCTTTCAAGATCCACGCGCTGCAACTCCGTAACCATTTTGGCTCAAGGGCACCTTTGGCCCCCCGTGGGGCAGCGCCTGCGGAGCGCGCTGCTGCCGCTGCCGCGCGGGGGGCGGCGGCGCTCCCCCGGCCGCCCCGCCATGGCCGCCTGCGCCCCGCCCGACACCTGGAGCCTGGACAGCATCGAGCTGCAGCCGCTCTCGCAGGGCCTGCAGCATGTGGAGCCCCCCGCCGTTGCGCAGGGCGCGCCGGCGAGGCCTGCGTGGCGGCGCGGCAGGTGGGCCGCCCCGGCGCTCCTCGCTCTTGCCGGTGGCGCGGGCAGCCTTCTGGCCGCGGCCACCCCGCGGCCTGGGTCGGGGCGGCGCCACGAAGGCATGGCCAGGCACGCGGGCCCACTGCAGCAGGTGGCCGCCGGGGCAGTAGGCGAGGCGACGATGTTGGCCAGGGTCGGTGCGTCCAACATCTTCGACAGCATCGCGGAGGAGATCTACGAGCAGGTCGAAGCCACGGTGAACGCGGAGAACCTCACAGACGAGCCTCCGGGACAGACGGTCGATGGGGACAAGGAGTGGGAGATAGTGTTCCAGGGCGTCGTGCGGGTGCGGAACAGCACGAATATGAGTTCGGACGACAACATCATCGATACAGTTGGCCCACAGGGCGCCATCGTCGTCGGCGAACCCAAGGATGGCTGGTTGAAGCTTCTCAACCGGCCAGGGTACATCAAGATCAAGGCGGGCGACGAGGTGCTCCTCAAGCACAGGAATGTCACCTACATGATCATCCCACACGGCTCATGCAGTCAATTTGGGGGTCCAGAACATTTTCTTGATATTGTTGATGCCGAACAAGGAATGCGGAACATCACGGACAACTACTCGTGCCTGGCGGCTGGAAAAAGCATGGGCCTGAACGAGGCTGCAGTCCTGACGCCAGCCCTGGTCTGCACAGTGAAGGGCGACGGCGGGACGAACCAGACGATCTGTTCCTCAGGCATGTACCAGTCGTACGAGGACGACCCCGCTGACTCTGAGCTCCTCCTAGAGCCCACGCCTGCGCCGCCGGCGACCATCCCTCCCAGCAACACGACCACAGCACCGAACACGACCGCAGCACAGGAGGCCGCGGCGACCACCACCACCGAGCAGGTCGAGTGCGACGGGTGCTGCCCTGGGGATCGCGACAAGCCCACCGTTGTAATCGAAGATGCTTACGGCGAATCACCGCCGCCCCCTGCCGTTTGGAATCGCCAATGTGGCCGAGCGTTGTGGCAAAACCTCTACCAAGCTATCGAGTCATATATTCCCCCAGCCCGTGTAGAAACCCTTCGGGGAACACTCGGGGGAGGATGGCGGGGAAGATCAGGAGGAGGAGGAGGCATCTTGGGAGCCTATGGGGACACTGGGGGCCTCCTTGGAGCTTCCTGGGAGCCTTTTGGAGACCTCTTGGGGGCCTCCTTGGGCCTCTTGGGGCCCTTTGGGGGCTTCTCTCTCGGGGGCCTCGTTAGCCGTCTTGGGGTATTCCTGGCCCGTCTGACGCCGTCGGAAGCCGTCTTGGGGGCCTCTTTGGGCCGACTTGGTGCCCTTTGCGGTGCTCCAGGCCTGGCTTGGAGGCCATCTTGGGCGTTTTTGAGACCGGGCCTCTTGGGCCGTTCGGGCGCCATCTTGGAAGGCCTCTTGGGCGATCTTGGGGCGACCTTTGGAGGCTATTGGGCCGATTCGTGCCGTTGGAAGATCGACCAGAAGCAAATGCCCAAATCTTTCAAACACCCGAGGGAAACCAATTAGTTTGGCCTCTTCGGGCCTTCCTCGAGGCTCTCTGGAGGACCTCTTCGAGGCCTCTTTGGTCGTCTTGAGGGCCTCTCTGTGCCGACTTGAGGTCCTCGTGGGGTGCTCTTGGACAGTCTTGGAGGCAATTTTGAGCGTCTTAGGGGCCTCGTGGGCCGTCTTGGGGCCCTATTGGGACCGTCTTGGGGTCGCCCCTTGGGCAGTTCTGGGGCCTCTTGGGGCGATCTTTAGGGGCTCTTGGGCCGTCTCGGGCCGTCGGAGGACCGAAGAGAAGCAAATGCCCAAGTCCTTCAAAAACCTGGTGAAAATCTATCATTTTGGCCTCTTCGGGCCTTTCTGGAGGACCTCTTCGAGGCCTCTTTGGCCGTCTTGGAGGCCTCTTGGGGTCCTCTTGGGTAGTCTTGGACCATCTTGAGGCTATGTTGGGCCGTCTTGGATGCATATTGGGCCGTCTTGGAGGCATCTTGGGGTCATCTGAGGCTCTCTGGGGGCCACCTTGGCCGTCCTGGAGGCCATCGTGGGCGTCTTGGAGGCCTCTTCGGTCGTCTTGGGGCCCTCTTGGGGCCGTCTCGGGAGCCTCTTCGACCGTTATAGAACCATCTTGGAGGGCTCTTGGGCGATCTTGGGGGCCTCTTGGGCCGTCTTGGGCCGTCGGAAAGCAGAAACAGGAAATGCCCAAATCCTTCAAATACCTTGAAAATTAATGATTTGGGCATCTTCGGGCCTTCCTGGAAAACCTCTTGAAGCCCTCTTGGGCCGTCTGGGAGGCCTTTCGGAGGCCTCTGAGGCCGTCTTGGGACTTCTTGAGGCCGTCTAAGGCCGTCTGGGGTGCATTTTGGGCTGTCTTGGAGGCATCTTGGAGCCATCTTAGCCGTCTTGGAGGTCATCTTGGCCGTCTTGGAGGCCATCTTGGGCCATCTTTAGCCGTCTTGGAGGCGATTGGGGCAACCCCCTGGGCATTTTGAGCACCCTTACGGGTCATTCCAGGTGGCCTGCGGGAGGGGCCAGAGCCCCAGGGAGAGCTTTTTGGAAGAAAACCCAAACGAAACATTATAGCCTCTAGCACGCCAGGCACCCTTGTGATAAAAAGCACAGGGGGCGGCAGATATGTTGGAAAGCGCCTCTGTGGCCGAAAGTTGGGCCAGAGCTTGCCCAACATATCGGGCTAAATGTTCCCCAAGCCGTTGTGGAAAGCCTTCGGGGAACACACGGGGGAGGAGGAGGAGGAGGAGGAGGAGGAGGAGGAGGAGGAGGAGGAGGAGGAGGAGGAGGACGGAGGAGGAGAGAAGGAGGAGGAAGAGGAGGGGCGGATGAGGAGAGGAGGAGGAGGAGAAGTAGGAGGAGGAGGAGGAGGAGGAGGAGGAGGAGGAAGAAGAGGACCAGGAGGAGGACCAAGAGCCCCTCGGGGGAGGAGGAGGAGGAGGAAGAGCAGGAGGAGGAGGAGGAGGAGGAGGAGGAGGAGGAGGAGGCCTCTTGGGAGCCTCTTGGGACACTCTTGGGGCCTCCTGGGAGCTTCCTGGGGGCCTCTTGGAGGCTTTGGGGGCTTCTTGGGGGCCTCTTTGGCCGTCTTAGGGCCTTCCTGGCCCGTCTGATGCCGTCGGAAGCTGTCTTGGGGGCCTCGCCGGGGCGTCTTGGGGCCTTCTCGAGGCGCTTCAGGGCAGTCTTGGAGGCCATCTTGGGCGTCTTAGATGCTTCTTGGGCCGTCTTGGGGCCCTCTTGGGGCCGTCTTTGGGGCATCTTGGGTCGTCATTGGGGCCATCTTGGAGGGCGATCGCGGGTCGACCTTGGGGGCCTCGGCCGTTTGGGGCCGTCCGAAGGCCGAAAGGGCGCAAATCCAAAAATCTTTCAAACAACCCAAGGGAAATCAATGAGTTTGGACTCTTCGGGCCTTTCTGGAGGACCTCTTGGTGGCCTCTTGGGCCGTCTTGGAGGCCTCTTGGAGGCCTCTCGGAAGCCTCCTAGGCCGTCTTGAGTGCATCTTCGGCCGTCTTGGGTGCATCTTGGGCCATCTTGAGGCTATCTTCGGCCGTCTTGGGTGCATCTTGGGCCGTCTTGGAAGCGTCTTGAGGCCATCTTAGCTGTCTTGGAGGCCACCTTGGCCGTCTTGGAGGCATCTTGGAGGCCATCTTGGGCCATCTTGAGCGAAGAAGCAGATGAGGCGGGCAGCTGGCGGGACGGGCCGAAGCCCCAGGGAGAGTTCTTTGGGAAAAACAACCAAAACCAGAACGTAAGAATTCCAGCACGCCAGGCACCCCTGTGATGAATCAACAGGGGGCGGCGGATCCCCGCTTACGAGCGAGACCTCTGCAAGCTGAAGGTTACTGCAAGATCAATCGCTGAGCATGACAAGGAGAAGCACTTGGGCAAAGTGATCATATGCTGGGTATCGCATCACCCTGCATGGGAGTACGGCGGCGAGATGGATGAAATCAAGGCGATCTTGTCGGAGCACGGTGAGGTCGAAGTTTTGGAGATGGTGCTCGGGGGCGAGGAGCATGGCTGGGTGGCACAGCAGGCGGCGAAGCTGAAGGTCGCCAGTCGCGTTTCGTCCGCATATTACGTCGTGCTCGATGCCAAGAACGCTCTCCTCCAAGACGTCACGTCTGACACCTTTTTCACCTCGTGCAACACGGGCAAGATATTCGGCAGGTACCAGATGCAGGACGGTTCCATGCCCGGAATGCACCTGGACTGGTACCGTAAGTCTGCTGAGGTGCTGGGCCAGACGCCGATGGACTACGGCAGCTGGCCCGCGTCGATCACCCCCATCATCATGCACAGGCAGACCGTCATAGACATGCTGGGCCAGCTTGGAGAGTCTGCGGACTTTGGCCCGTGCTCTGGCGGCTTATGCAGCGCCTTCGATCGCGGGGCGACGGAGTTCACGCTCTACCTGGTCTACGTGGGCCGGGTGGGGAAGATGGAGTGCATACACGGCATCGAGGAGCGGCCCTGGGGCAAAGAGATCGCCGCATCCGTTTGGCGCACCGACGACGAGGCTGGCAAGCAGGGCACTGCTGGCCAGATCAAGGCCATCGCGGAGCATTCCAAGGCGAATGGCCGGGTTTTGTTCTTCGGAGCGCAGGCGGGGGCCCTCGACAACTTCGCGGGCGACGAGCGCTACAAAGTGCTGCAGGACCTTTTCAAGGTCTACGACGACGCTGGTTTGTACCAGTTCAATGACTGGGATGAGCTTGCGAGCTGCGTTGTAGGCGCATGGAGTGGACGACTGTAGCATCCGGTGCGGGCAGCAGGCAAGTAGGGACTTTCCCGGGTCGGTGCAGGAGTTGCCGCCTTACCCGCCCTACTCGCCTGCTGCAGGCAATCTCGTAGTTCGCCTCCGTGGTGAGATATGGTGGTGCCTGCGCTGGCCTCGCTTTCAGTAAGCAGAGTGCGACGCGGCGCGGTTCCCCTGCCTATCAGTTTCGCCGCGCTCTTTGCCGGACGAGCAGTGTCATGCGGGAGTGATGGGTTGGAGTGGGACGGAAGGGAGCGCGGAAGGTCCCTCTGCAAATCACCTGGACTGTTTGCTGTAGCGTTAGGAATGCTTCTCTGCCGCGCTTGGTGTGACAATTCCAAAGTTTATGGCAGTCTATTGCTGGTCATCAAAGGTGGCCTCCGACATTTCGCCCGCAACTGGCGGCACAGAATCTGGTAGCGTTCGTATCGGCTTTTGGGCACCCAAAAAAAAATCCACGCGCTGCAACTGATTCACGCCAGGCATGTTCGCCTAGTTTCGGGGCCTGGGGGCCATCACAGATCGATCCGGCTCGGAAGACTCAGCAAAATTATGGGGTCTCGTGCTCCGGTCGTGATTTTCGCGATGCTGCACTTTGTCCACAGCATCGGATCTCAGGGCCAGCCTTCTGAATCGGAGGAAAGAACACCCACGCTATCACCAGCAGGGGGGGCACATCCAGCGAGGGGGAGCGCGATGCCTTCCCAAGCTGGGGATCGGGGACGTCTCGACCGAGAGGGGGAGGCTCACCAGGAGGACCCTCCTCGGCTCGCCGGTTTCGGGCCTCAGGAGCCGTCAACAGGTTTTCGGCTCGAGGCAGTCGAGGCGACCGCTGTGTCTCCGCCTGGGCCCCCTGGAGGACATCCGCGGACCGCTGAGGCCGTGGACAGCTGGGCTGCAGGGCAGAGGTCGAGAGGTCTGGAGGGCCACGCCTCGAGAATACCGCAGCGCAGCGCCCCAGTGAGAGCAGGAACAGGAAGGGTCCGGTCCGGTTCGGTTCGGTTCGGTTCGGTTCCGCGGTGGGTCCGGTTCGGTTCGGTTCGGCGTCCTGGAGTCCTGCGCGCTTCCTGGAAGCGCGCAGGATTGCAGGTTGCAGGGTGGCCTTCTAGCAGGTCCCCGTGAATCCTGGGGTTCAAGGTTCAAAGTCCACCAGAGCGACGCGCATTTGCGTGCAGGATTTCGGATAGGGGGTCCCTGGTCGCCGCTCAACCAGCTAGCACTCGAACAGCTAGCACTCGAGCTTGTGGCTCGTCCCGAAAGTTCGAAGCGCGAGCCCGGCCTCCGTATAGGCTCACGGTCTGAAACTAGGTTCGTTCATGGCAGGTGCCCCGCGGGAGCGCCCGGAAAGGTATGCACGATCACCTCCCCTGACGCACCTTGGCTTCTGCCTCCTTTGTGATGATGGTGCTGTGTTTCCTTTCCCTCCCTTCACCCCCACCTCCAGTGATAAAAAAGACGGCGCCTGGCGTTTCCTCGGTTTTGGCATTCGATGGTCTGTTTCGGACCCCGGGACCCCTGAGACAAATATCTAGGATGCAAATTTTGCCTTGGGGAAGGGGCCGATAGTTCTGGGGACCAACAGCCAACAACACGTAGGTTTCTGGTGGAGGACGACAGCATCGATCATCGTGCTCCTCCTTTTCAATCTCCTCATTCTGCTCCTGTAATTCATTCCTGTAGGCATCTGGGATCAATACGGCGCGCTGCAATCCCATCGGGTGACCATGCGCCATGGAAAATAGGGTTGTGGCCCGACCGCGAACCCAGCAGCACAACATGGCAAACTTCCTTTGGGCATGACTTACAAGGATCCGCTTGAGTTGCGAGCGACGTTTGGTGCCCCGCACTCTCCATTTTTGAGTCGCTCTCGCTTTTTTCCTCCACCTCTCGTTTGCTCCCGTGCTGTCCCTCGACGCGTCTGGCCCCTCGGCTAAAAATCAGATCGTCAGCTTTCCTTGGGCATGCAGGGAGGGGGAGGCTGAGGAGCTGCGACCATTTTGCGCAAAGCCGCATGTGCATCCCCTGGCTTGCGACTCGCCTTTGAATTTACCCCCTCTTCTTCCCAGCGGCTCTATGCCCCCGCACCCCCTCCACGTACTTGCTTCCCGCGCTCCTTCTCTCGCCGCTCGCTCCTCTTGTGCTGTCCCATCCTCCGTATCGTCCTGGTGATGGTGCTGCTCTGTCCCTCCCTCCTCCTCCTCCACCTCCTCCTCCTCCTTCCTCCTCACTCATCCTGCTCCTCCCTTCTCTCACCTTCTTCTCTTCTGCTCCACCTTTCCTCCCTCGAATTTTACAGCCGATGTGTTTGCACAGTCCTAGCTGAAAAGGCATGAAAGAGCATCCCTGCTTTTGATTAGATATGGTGAATTGGACAACCCGCCTCCGACGGGCGCATCAGCGTCAGCATCCCTCCTCATTGCTGGTGCGTTCAGTTCGTCATGCTTCCTTCGCCGCTTTCAACATCGTCTCTTCATGCTTACTCACCTTTCTTCCGCGACCGGTTGTTACTGTGGCCCGTTGGGTGTTAGTGTGGCCCGTTGGGTGTTAGTGTGGCCCGTCGCGCGGCGGGATGGGAGTTACTGTGGCCCGCGCAGGCCGCTCAATGTAAAGTAATATGTAAAGGTATCTCATGTTAAATCTGGAGAGATTCGCAACCCTTCAGGGAATGCACTCCCGCGCAGGCAAAAGTGGCCACAGTAACTCCCATCTGGAACCAACGTGGTAGTAGTGCTGTGTTAGTGGTGTGGTGGTCGCTGTGCTGTGTTAGTGGTGTGGTGTGGTGTTGGTAATGTTGTGTTAGTGGTGTGGTGTTGGTAGTGGCGGGTTGTGCTGTATGCTGTGTTAGCGGTGGGGTGTTGGAAGTGGTGTGCTGTGTCAGTGGTGTGGTGTTGGTAGTGTTGTGTTAGTGGTGTGGTGTAGGCAAGGTTGAGTTGTTAGTAGGTAGTAGTGTTGTGGTAGTGGCAGTGGTGCTGTGGTAGTGGTGTTGTGGTAGCGCTGTTGTGGTGTTGTGGTTGTGGTATTGTGGTAGCGGTGTTGTGGTGTTGTGGTAGCGGTGTTGTGGTGTTGTGGCACTGGTATTGTGGTAGTAGTGCTGTAGTGTGGTAGTACTATGGTGGTGCTGTAGTGTTGGTGTTAGGTCTATCATTCATAGGGAGTGCTAGTCCTACGGAGTACTAGCCGCAGGGAGTGCTAGCCCCAGGGAGTACCAGTCCTAGGAATTACTACCCCAAGGGCGTATTCGCCCAAGGGAGTATTCGTCCTAGGGAGTACTCGCACTACGGAGTACCAGCCCTAGGGAATACTAGTCCTAGGGAGTGCTAGTCCGAGGGAGTGCTAGGAAGTAGTGGCGCTAGGGAGTGCTAGCCCTAGGAAGTACTGGCGCTAGGGAGTGCTAGCCCTAGGGCGCTACGACGACGACGACGACGACGACGAGTAGTAGTAGTAGTAGTAGTAGTAGTAGTAGTAGTAGTAGTAGTAGTAGTAGTAGTAGTAGTAGTAGTAGTAGTAGTAGTAGTAGTAGTAGTAGTAGTAGTAGTAGTAGTAGTAGTAGTAGTAGTAGTAGTAGTAGTAGTAGTAGTAGTAGTAGTAAGTAGTAGTAGTAGTAGTAGTAGTAGTAGTAGTAGTAGTAGTAGTAGTAGTAGTAGTAGTAGTAGTAGTAGTAGTAGTAGTAGTAGTAGTAGTAGTAGTAGTAGTAGTAGTAGTAGTAGTAGTAGTAGTAGTAGTAGTAGTAGTAGTAGTAGTAGTAGTAGTAGTAGTAGTAGTAGTAGTAGTAGTCGTAGTCGTAGTCGTAGTAGTAGTCGTAGTAGTAGTAGTAGTAGTAGTAGTAGTAGTAGTATAGTAGTAGTAGTAGTAGTAGTAGTAGTAGTAGTAGTAGTAGTAGTAGTAGTAGTAGTAGTAGTAGTTGTAGTAGTAGTAGTAGTAGTAGTAGTAGCAGTCGTAGTTCGGAGAGCCCAAGAGGCTCTTCCGAGAGCCCAAGAAGAGCTTCGGATGTCCCAAGAGGCTCTTCGGAGGCCCCATGGGGCTCTTCGGAGAGCCCAAGAGGCTCTTAGGCGGCTGCAAGAAGGTCTTCGGCGGCTTCAAGAGGCTCTTCAGCACCAGAAGCTCTTCCGAGAGGCTCTTCGGTGAAGGGGGGGGGGGGCGGAGCCTTTTTGGACCTCCCCCCCCTTCACCGTACTCGATAATTAATACACTCCGGAGGACCCCTGGCCATACTAACACCCACCGGGCCGCAGTAACAACCAACGGGCCGCGGTAACACCTTATCTCCCTTTCTTCCCCCTCCTTTCCCCCCTCCTTTCCTATTCCCCTCAGTCCACCTCCTCTCTGTCAGGATGGGGCCGCCGCCTAAGGGGGGCAAAAAGGGCCACCACCCCGGCAAGGGCAAGGGCAAGCCGGACTGCCACCACCCGCCAGTGCCCCCCCAGAAGCTTCGGAGGGTGCGCTTGCGGGGCCAGGGACGACGGCTTTCGCGACAGTTTCTTGGTCATTGGGCCTCGCTGATTGATGTCGCTCGTGGAACTGCGCCGTTGACTCCATGTAGCGGCTATTTCCAATTCGTTCCCCTCGGCGCGAAGCGTGACGCCACCACGGGCGGCTCCAGTAACAGGCGCGTGTCGCGAATAGCAGGGAATTCTGGCATCAGGGGCCCTCTCCCGGAGAGAAGAACGAGATTTGAAATCATAAGAGTAAGGACAGTAACTCGAATATCACAAGTATGTTTGTGCGCGCCAAGTCAGCTAGCAGCTATTGCGTGCCCGACACGCAATCGAATCGTGAGGGCGGACCCCTCGGATCTGTTCACTCTCTGGCCAACCATGATTCATGATGAATACATCACGCTCGTTCATGATGTGCAAAGCAAAGCGGGAGCCCTCCCAGACTGCGCTTCGCAGTGCCTGGACACATCGCCTTGCCTCCCATTGACAGTTTCATTGCACGAGCTCTTGCTCTCCTATGTCAGGTTCGCTTGTGCTGCATTTCCGATTCCTTGCTTGCTTGGCGTTTTTCCGAGGCACGTGTTTGGCGTCAGTTGCGTTTTGGCAAGCAGCGCACAGCACCACGCCATTGAACAGCTCGCGCGTACACGACTGAGGATAAGGCGGAAGCGAAGGGTGAGTCCTCCTCTATTTCCTCGCCCTCCTCTCCTCAGCGCCAAGTGTCAGCTTTCGCTCGGCGCCGGCGACCTTTACATAAGAGAGAGCGCATTTCACGGGCGCTCGCCTTGGGAACATTCGGCGGCGCGTTTCGAACCAGGGGGTGTGCGCACCTCAACACTCGGCGCCGTCGATCAGAACCGGGGGGTTCTCCTCCCCCCTAAACCCCCCGCCGGGGGTTTCAAACACCCCACACCCCACCCCCTGGCACCAGCGCCGGTGCTGGCGGCGGCCAGCAGCGCCGACGGCAGACGCAGCGACGATGACCAGAGAGGGCCCGGGGGGGGGGGGTGCAAACCCCACCCCCCCCCTCGGCGCCGGCGCTGGCGGCGGCCAGCAGCACCGACGGCGGGAACGTAGCGACGATGACCAGAGAGGGCCCAACGGCCGCAGAGGGGAAACACAAATCGCCATATACACCACCACGACAACCACCACCACCAACCACAACACCACCACCACCGCCGCCACGACCACCACCACCACCACAGCCCACCACCACCACCACCACCACCAGACCCAACACCTCAACACGGTGGCGGGAAGACCCGAAAGCTTCACCACCACCAGCACCACAAACCACCACACCACAACCACCACAACCGCCACCACCACCATAACCACCACAATTACCACAAACCATTATAGCACCATCACCACCACCAAAAACGCCACCACCACCACAACAACCCACCACAACCCACCACGTCCACCACGACCATCACCGCCACCATCACAGACAACCAGCACACCATCACTACCACCACCACCGCCGACACCACTACCACCACCACCACCACAACCCACCACCACCACCACAAAACCACCCCCCACCGGGGGTTTCAAACACTTCACCCCCCACCCCCTGGCACCAGCGCCGGCGCTGGCGGCGGCCAGCAGCGTCGACGGCAGACGTAGCGACCATGACCAGAAAGGGCCCAGGGGGGGGGGCTCAAACCCCACCACCCCTCTCGGCGCCGGCGCTGGCGGCGGCCAGCAGCACCGACGGCGGGAACGTAGCGACGATGACCAGAGAGGGCCCAACGGCCGCAGAGGGGAAACACAAATCGCCATATACACCACCACGACAACCACCACCACCACCAACCACCACACCACCACCACCACCGCCGCCACAACCACCACCACCACAGCCCACCACCACCACCACCACCACCTGCTGACCCAAAACCTAAACACGGTGGCGGGAAGACCCGAAAGCTTCACCACCACCACCACCACAGACCACCACACCACCACCACCACCGCCACCACCACCACAACCACCACAAGTACCACAAACCATTACAGCACCACCACCACCACCAAAAGCGCCACCACCGCCACAACAACCCACCACAACCCACCAAACCACCACGACCATCACCACCACCACCACCGCCACCGCTACCACCACAACAACCCACCGCCTACCACCACCAGACCCACAGCTTCCCCCCACCACTACAACCATCACCACAATGTACCACACCACCACCAACGCCACAACCACCACCTCACCACCATAACATCCGACCACCACCACCACGTCCACAAACCACCACACCACCACCGCCACCACCACCACCGCCACCACCACCAACTCCACCACCACCACAACCCACCACCACCACCCCGCCAACACCACCACCACAAACCACACCACAGCCACCACCGCCACCGCCACCACCACCACCACCACCGACACCACAACCCACCACCACCACCACCACAAACCACCACACCACCACCACCACCGCCACCGCCACCACCACCACCAGCATAACCAGCACAACCGACCACGACCACAACCACCACCATCACCACAAACCACTACACCACCACCAACAAAAACGCCACCACCAGCACCACAACCCACAACAACCCACCACAACCACCACGACCACCACCACCACCGCCACAAACCACCACACCATTACCACCACCATCACTACCACCACCGCCACCACCACCACCACCACAACCCACCACCACCAAAACCACAAACCACTACACCACGACCACCACCACCACAACCCACCACACCACCAAAGCCCACCACCACCACCACCACCATTTCAGAGAGGCCCCAAAAGACATCCAACAGGCGTCCAGGAGGCTTCACAGATACCTTCCAGAGGCCCCGGAGAGCCCTACGACGAGACCCCAAGAGGCATCCAATTGGACCCTGACCCAAAGCCAAGCCACGGTGGCGGAGCGTCGTCGTTGTCATCGTTGTCGCCGTCGTCCTCGTCGACGTTCCCCGCCGCCGCCGCCAGCCGCCGCAAGCGCCGACGCCGGCCAAGAAAAGGAAGCCGTCGTCTTGATCGACGCTCCCCGCCGCCGCCGCCAGCCGCCGCCGACGCCAGCGCCGGCCCAAAGAGAGGGGTGGAGGGGGTTAAGCCCCCCCTCTCCCCCCTCCGTCACGGGAGGGGTGGGGGGTTAGGGGGGGGTCCCGTTCCATCCCTTTCCCCCTCCAAGCGCTCACAGAACGCGCTCTTTCTTACATCACTACGCTTAGCTCCCTCTTCCTCCCGCTTCCTCCCGCTTTTCTCCTCCGCCGCCTCTTCCGATTCGTAGCCAACACCGGCTTCGCACCCGTCACAATGGCGAAGCACATTTTCTTTGGCAGCCACGCGCCTCTGAACTTCTCTGACCTCCCTTGTGGCAGCGTTACTCCTCCTTGCTCCCCCTTCCGCCTTTTCTTTTTTACGTTTCACCCCTCTCTTCTTTTTCAGTCTGGCCGAGTATCAGATCGAGGTCGGTTCGGAGAGGGTACCCCGATGTTCTCCGTGTTTGTTGGATGCTCTTGTTCCGCCCAGGGAGGGTACCCTTGGATGCTCTGTGCGTTTTGGCGGGAGGGGTGTCTCGTGTTTTTGAGGGGTGCTCTCCTGGCTTAAGTCCGACCTTAGCATCCAAACAGAGTCTGGCGCCATCATCCTCTTCGACTTTGCATCCGCGTTCCCGTCGCTCTCGCAGGAGCACCTGCACGACATGCTGCGCCATCTGGATCTACCGGCGTCGGCTTGGAGTTTTGTGAAGCACTTGTACGACAACAGCACGTGCCAGATTGTGGGCCAAGGGGAGACATTGTCAGGATTTCCCTTGACAGCAGGCGTCCGGCAGGGATGTCCCTTGTCACTTCTAGTGAACGCCTCTGCGCGGAGCCGTTGTTGGACAAGTTTCAAGCGACTTGCCCAGGTTCCTTGGTTCGTGCATATGCGGATGACACTGCTGTTGTTTCGACGAACCTCTGGGAGGACGCGCCCCGACTGGCGGTCCTGTTCGACGAGTTCGCAGCAATATCTGGACTACGGCCCAATTTGCAGAAGACGGTCGTTATATCACTATTCGCGCCCCCGCTACCGACGGTGCGGTCGCACCTCGACGCGCTGATCCCGGGCTGGTTTACCACCCAAATGTCGCTTGCAGGGAATCCTTGGGCGTCTATATGGGACCGGACAGCCAGGACTTGCTCTGGAAAAGCCCAGAGGCGAAATTTCGGCAGTGTGCGTCGCTGTGGGCGAACCCCCCGCTTGGAATGCACTGCTCAGCACTAGCTTACAACACGTTTGCGATATCTTCTTGAGCTCTGTGGCGCACGTTTGCGATATCGGTCTTGCGACGGAGGACGGACGTCTTCAACGTCAACGTGGAATTACAATGTCTGCGACGGGCCGCCCCTGGCCCAGGGACGTGGGGAACTCAGGAGGACTTCTGGTGGCTTCAGCAATCCTACCATTTCCCCGGCGCTTTCCAACGTCTTCGATTTGCCGCTCAAGCAGCACAATTACGAGTACGACTGTGGGACACGGCCTGCGGCGACCACCCCGCTGACCCAGGCACCCCGCTGGACTTTCACCTCTCCAGTGACCGCGCGCGCCATACCCTTGCCGACCCGCCACCCCACGCCCCAAACAACGCCAATTTCAGCTGCACTTCAACCGACGCACCCGGCTCCCCAGATCTTTACTGGGGATTTCCGACCGCCTACAAGAACGAACCATGTGGGATCGATGGTTTCAGGACTCCTACCACCCCCGATTGGACACCAATTTTTCGGACATGACGGCAACTTTGGGGACGCCCGCCGAGTTGCGCCGCCCCGTGGCACCAACGCGCCCCGCCCCCTATACCGAGAAGGAGCGGGGCCACATTCGTGCCCGCTTCCAAGCCACAGTGTCAGCTCGACTATTGCAGGCGCGCGCGCCGCCGGCCGAGTTCCGCGTCAGGCACAACTACAGACGCTGGGGCCTCAACCTACCCAACCACGCCCATATCACTAGCTTATTTCCAGTCCGGCATCGCACGGAGAACTGGCACGGCCGGGCAGGTCTTCATCATCTTTGACAACTTCGCACGCTGGTGACCCCAATGGTGCAATCGGCGTTTGTCAGCACAATGTGGGACCGTTGGACCACAGCTCGTCGTTTTCAAGGTGCTGGCACCTGTGTTCTGCGCAGGGTACCCCACACCCAGGAGTCGATTGAGCAATGCGTGAAATGCCCTGTGGTGAAACAGCTTGCTGCACAGTTTGTGCACCTCGACCAGCGACAGTTCGTGAACCTCCATTCTGTCTTGCTGGTGAGCCCGTTGGTCAATACCAAGGAGACCCTCACGACGATCGCCCTGTTGGTTTACGCGACGCACACGTGCACCAATTTCCAACGATATGCCCAGACGCCCTTACCGACAGACGCGCTTTATGACGCAACGACGTAATGGGTTCGTGAAGGCGTTCGGGGCCACGGCCCCTCCACCCGCGTCCTGGCCCGACGTTGGGTTCCGAGCGCCTCCCATCCACTGCCCCCGGTGCCGTGATACCGCCGGCGCCTCCAGTACCGACAGCCGACCCGCACCAGGCCCACAGCAACCGACCCACGCAACAAACTCGAACTGGCGCCTCCCGTCCCGCAGCAGCCGACCCACTTCCACCCTGCGCCGACCCACAGCAACCGACCCACCTCAGCCCCACAGCAACAGACCCACGCAACATACCCCGGCCTCTGCCGTCCCGCAGCCAACCCAGCACAACAGACTGGCAGCAGAACGCCAATCACCCCGATTCTTGACCCAGCTCCGACCCCAGTGTCTGCCCCAGTTCCGACTCCGACATCGACGCCGTGCAGCGAACGCGACAGGGGGCGGACAAGTCTTGTCCCCCCCTCACCACATCAAGCGCAACGACGTCGAACACCGCGACTTCGTGCACGCGCAGTTTTGCACGCTAGCCAGGTGGACGTTGGCGCGTCGCCCATTCTGGGGGAGGAGGAGGAGAAGGGGGAGGAGGAGGAGGAGGAGGACGAGGACGAGTACGAGGAGGAGGAGGAGATCAGAGCAGCACCGCACGCCAGCCGGGTGGGCGCCGACGTGTCGCCCCCTCCGGGGCAGGACCCGCTGCAGGATGTGGACGGGGAGGTGGGAGGAGGCCTCGGGGGCCGACGTCGGGGCCTCCCGAGGCCGCTGCCAGGGCCTCTCCGACCGAAGATCCGATCTCACACCTCTTCTGCTGACCAACTCGCCGACTCCCTCGCCGGCCATATCACCGACCCCCGCGCCGACCAGGCCACCGGTTCGTGCACCGACCAGCTCGCCGACTCCCTCGCCGACCATTTCACCGATTCCCGCTCCGACCAGCTCACCGACCTCCGCGCCGGCCAGCTCATCGATTCGTGAACCGACCAGCTCGCCGACTCCCTCGTCGACCATGGACCATGGCATTGACCCCCGCGCCGGCCAGCCGACAGGCTTCTTCACCAGACTTCTTCGACGACTCCTTCGCCAACCATTTCACCGACGCCCGCGCCGGCCAGCACACCGACTCCCTCACCGACCAGGTCACCAATTCCAGCGCCCGTCAGCTCGCCGATTCCCGCGCCGGCCAGCTCAACGACTCGTGCACCGACCAGATCACCGACCCCTGCACCGACCAGCTCGCCGACTCCCTCGTCTACCATATCACCGACTCCCGCACCGACCAGTTCACCGACTCGTGCACCGACCAGCTCGCCGATTCCCTCGCCGACCATATCACCGGTTCCAGCACCGACCAGGTCACCGACTCCCGCACAGACCAGATCACCGACTCCAGCGCCGACCAGATCACCGACTCGCACTGACAAGCTCACTGACTCCCGCACCGACCAGGTCACCTACTCCCGCGCCGACCAGGTCACCTTTTCGTGCACCGACCAACTCGCCGACTCCTTCGCCGACCATTTCACCGACTCCCGCGCCGGCCAGCTCACCGACTCGCTCACCGACCAGGTCACCAACTCCAGCGCCCGTCAGCTCGCCGAGCCACGCGCCGGCCAGCTCACCGACTCCCGCGCCGACCAGGTCACCGACTCCCGCATCGATGCACGACTGTGGCAGCCAGATCCGGCAGTCACCTCAAACTCTTGGTCAAGCTCCGACCCCCACTCCAGAATTCAGTGCAAGACCCGGGTGTGGGACGTTGTGCAGCTGGGTTCCTGGACATACCGGTGCCTCGGTACCCGTTTCCAGGCTTGCTGCGCGCTTCCAGGTTTGCGCGCGCCGCAGGCTCGAGTTGCTGCGCGCGCCTCCAGGCTTGCGCACGCCGCGCGCAGGGCAGCGGGGCCCCTTTCAACCCGGCTCCTCGCTTGGAACGCGCGCTGCGGATCCCAGCGGCGCAGCCGTTCACGGAGAAGGTGATGCATCTGCTGCGCTACCCCCAGCATGCGTTCGACTTGCGCACGCGGCCGCACGAGCAGCGACTATTGCGTGCCTTCCCCGCCCACCAGGACGTGCAATAGGTCAAGTGCGCCGAGGACGTTGCCGCGTACATGACCAAGATGACAGCAATTTCCAAGGACACGCACGCGCGCGGAGGCGCGCTGCTGCGCAGGGACCAGCGGTTTTCGCAGCAGGCCAGGGTCTACCTGAACCACGCCAGGCCGCCAGAGTCACTCCTCTGGGCGGCTCTTCTCGGGCACCGGATGCGCCTCTGCAGCCGCGGCGCGAAGGCCGTGGATCCGCCGCAGTTCAGGAATGCCGAGACGCACGCGCTCTGGGCCAAGGTTCTGGAATCGCCATGGCGCCCAGAGTATCCCACCTTTGCCTGCTGGCTGCGGCGCGTGCGTCGCACGCTGCCGAGGCCCCGCCCGCACTTCGCGCGGGTGCGCATCGCCTTGGCCCTCAACTTCTGCAGCCCTCGGCACGGCTCGGACTTACGGCAGCAGTGGCTCCTGTGCTTTACGCCGATCGACCAGTGCGCGGACCAGCTCTGGCACGCGCGCTACCGCGCGCTGCCCGAGGAGCTGCGCCACTTTGGGTATCGTCTGCATCGCCATCCTGCAGTCTGGGGAGCGGATAAGACCGCGGCTCTGGAGCTGGGGATTGTCGGCCACACCGGCAACCAGTTACGGAATAGTGTGCTGCATGTTTCCTCCCTGCGGGATGGTGTCCAGGCGTGGCTCAGAACCGGATGGGCCGTGCCCGACCGCGCGCAGCAGGTGAGCGCGACAGACCGGCAGACCGTCATCCTCCCGGATAGGCAGCGAGAGGTGCTCACCAGGACGCAGTTCCAGCTCGCTCTTCGTGATCGAGAGGACTGCGACGTGGCCCAGCGCCGCTCTGTCTGCGTTCGCGGCTCCGCGGGCACGGGCAAGAGCGCTTCTCCACTGCTCCTGCTCCATCACTCCTCGTGCACCTAGGCGCTTCTGGGGCCAAAAAGGGGTTTCGTTCCTAGCGTTGCGTTCTTTATGATAGTAGTTCGACTGTCGACCCAAACTGCAGCGCAACCAAAAACGGAAATACAATTATTCCGACGGTAAGACCCAACATGAGCATATGTTTAGCTTGCCTGGGGATATCCTCCTGCCCCCTCCCTTCTCCCACCTACTCCTGCCCCATCCTTCTCCGCCTGCCTGATCCTGTCTGCTCCACCTCTTGCCTCCACCCTTGCCTCCTCTTTCTCTTGCCTCCTCCACCACCTTCTTCTCCTTGTCCTCCTCCTGGCTATGCCTCCTCCCCCCATTCCCCCTGTGCCTCCTGCCTCCTGCGTCCTCCTCCTCCTGCTTTCCCTCATCCTCCTCCTCCTCCTCCTCCTCCTCCTCCTTTTCCTCCTCCTCCTCTTCCTCCTCCCCTCTCCCGCCTCCTCCTCTCCCTCTCCCTCCTCCGCATATTCCTCCTCGTTTCCATGTTCCTCCCCCTCCTTCTCTCC
This sequence comes from Prorocentrum cordatum, assembly GCA_963575745.1. Lineage (NCBI taxonomy): Eukaryota > Dinophyceae > Prorocentrales > Prorocentraceae > Prorocentrum > Prorocentrum cordatum. The sequence goes on from CAUYUJ010018393.1 coordinate 1,197,849, forward strand.
CTCCTCCTCCTGCCTCCTCCTTGGGCCCCCTGCCTCCTCCTGGGGCCTCTTGGGGTCTCCTGGAGCCTTTTGGGCCTCCCGGGACATCCTGGTGCCTCCTAGGGCATTCCTGTTCCTCCTTGTTTACTTCGTCCTTCTCGCCATCTGCCTCCTCCTCCTCCTCCTCCTGTTGTTGTTCATTTTCCCTTCTCGTCCTGCATCCTCCTTCCTCCTTCCTGCTTCGTCCTCCTAGTCTCCCTCCTCCTCCTCCTCCTCCTCCTCCTCCTCCTCCACGTGCGGGACACGACCCAGATGAAACGCACGACGTGCGTCCCAAGCGATACGCGCCGGAGGACGACCCAGAGGTAACGCGCGCTGCAGGACGTCCCAGAGGACCACCCGAAGGAAACACGGGAGTTGCAGGCCCTATGGGGAGGGAGGTCCCGCCTGAGATTTCCTCGCGTTTCACTCACAAAGGAGGTTCCCGCCTGATACTTCCTCCATACTCAAGCCCCAGGAGCCCAAACGCGACGACAGTTACAGGATTCCGATGACCCGCTTCGGATTACCAAAATTGTCTGCGGGCCCCATAGGGAGGGGGGTTCCGCCTGAGACTTCCTCGCAATTCAGGCACAGACGGGGTTCTCGCTTGATATTTCCTCCATGTTCAGGCCTCGGTTGCCCAAGAGTGACGACAGTTACACGGATGAGGATGACCCGCTCGGATTACCGACGTGAAGTGCGGGCCCCATAGGGGGAGGGCTCCCGCCAAAGATTTTCTCACACATATGATCCGCGGGCCCCATACGTAGGGGGCTCCCGCTCGAGACTTCCTCGCAGTTCACTCACAGACGAGGCTCCCGCGTAATAGTTCCCCCAAATTCACCAAACCCCAGGAACCCAAAAATTACCACGGTTACCCGGATGAAAATGACCCGCTCGGATTACCAACTTGAAATGCGGGCCCCATAGAGAGGGGGCTCCCGCATGAGTTTTTCTCACAAATCGCTCGCTGACGAGGCCCCCCGCCTGATAGTTCCTCCACGTTCAGGCCTAAGGAGTTCCTTCGCGGGGTGTCCAGAGACATGATGTTGAGTAATGGGACAGAGTGTGCGATGTGCGACTGAGTATGATAATGATGATGCCGGTGGTGGTGATGCTGACGATGATGATGAGCAATGACCCGTGTGATGGTGATCGATGGTGAGAGACTGGGTATGATGATGGTTGTGATGATGATGATGACCGATGGTGGTGATGACCGATGACGGGGTGAGTGCGTGAGTGAGGAAAAGAATGGAAAAGGGAGGTGAGGTTCCTGCGCGGAGGGTCTCCAGAGAAAACCGGAACCCCATTCTGGAAGTGGGAAAAAATGAAGTGCGGGCCCCATAGGGAGGGGGCTCCAGCCAAAGACTGCGTCGAAAACGTGAAGTGCGGGCCCCATAGGTAGGGGGTTCCCGCCTAAGACTTCCTCGCAGTTCACTCACAGACGAGGCTCCCGCTTGATATTTTCCCCATATTCAGGCCTCAGGAGCCCAAGAGTGACGACAGCTACACGGATGAGGATGACCCCTTCGGTTAAAAATGTGAATTGCGGGCCCCATAGGGAGGGGGCTCCCGCCTGAGATTTCCTTACAATTCACTCACAGACGAGGCTCCCCGCCGGATACTTCTCCCATATTCAGGCCCCAGGAGCCCAAAAGCGGCGACAGTTACATGGATGGGGATGACCCGCTCGAGATGAAAACGTGAAGTGCGGGCCCCATAGGGAGGGGGCTCCCGCCTGAGACTTCTTCGCAATTCAGGCACAGACGAGGTTCTCGCCTGATACTTCCTCCATATCCAGACCTCAGGAGCTCAAAAGTGACGACGTTACACGGATGAGGATGACCCGCTCGGGTTACATAGCGAAGTGCTGGCCCCATAGGGAGGGGGCTCCCGCCTGAGACTTCCTCGCAGTTCACTCACAGACGAGACTCCCGCCTGATACTACCCCCATTTTCAGGCCTCAGGAGCCCAAAAGTCATGATAATTACACGGATTCGGACGACCCGCTCATATTAAATACGTTAAGTGTTGGCCCCATAGGGAAGGGGCTCCCGCCTGAGACTTCTTCGCTAGTCGCTCACTGAGGAGGCTCCCGCTTGAGACCTCTTCCAAAATCAGGCCTCAGAGATCCTGCGCGGGGTGTCCAGAGAAATTGATGCTGAGCGATGAGAGATAGAGTGTGTGTGATGTGCGACTGAGTATGCTGATGATGGCGGAAGTGGTGATGCTGATGATGATGAGGATTATCGGTGGCCGATGGTGATGGTGATCGACGGTGAGTGACTGGGTATGATGATGATGGTGGTGGTGATGCTGATGACCGGTGGTGGTGATGACCGATGACGGGGTGAATGCGTGAGTGAGGCGGGGAGTGGAAAGGGGGGGTGAGGTTCCTGCGCGGAGGGTCTCCAGAGAAAGCAAGAACCCCATTTTGGATGTAGGAAAAAACAAGAAAACGGCAATGCAACAGAATGGCAGTGCACATACACACACAACGATTGGCTTGCGGTCGTAGTGGGTGGCGCTCCTCTCGCCGCGCCTCCGTGGACCTCCTCAAACCAGACTCGGCTCGCACGCGGAATTGTATATTCTCATAAGCTAAAGCTCCAGCCTCCAGCAAAACAGCGGGACCCCCAAGCAGACCAATATTCATCTTAAAAGAAGTTCATTTTATCAGAAATGTCGATGCTACACGAACATTGTGTTGCTGCTGTCGTAGTGGTTTTCGCTATTTCCTTTGCACTTCCCTGGACCTCCTCAAACCAGACCCGGCTCGCACGCTGAATCATGATCATAAGCTCAAGCCCTAGCAGCGAAACAGCGGCACCCCGAAGCAGATCAAATCTGCATTGCAAAACAAACATGAGTTTCAAAGCCAGTTGCAACACATAACAGTATGCGCTGTCGTTGTAGTGGTTGGCGCTGCGCGCTTCGCACCTCCCTGGGCCTCCTCATCCCAGATCCGGCTCGCACGCGGAATCGTAGCCATAAGTTCAAGTTTGGGCAGCGAAACAGCGGCACCCCGAAGCAGACCAGCATAGCAATGCAATTGCCAATCAATACAACGCACCAAAACACTGGAATGAAACAACCTAGTGGATTGTCGTCATCGTGGTTGGCGCTGCGCGCTTCGCACCCCCTGTGCCTCCTAAATCCAGCTTCGGCTCGCACGCGGACTTGCAATCATAAGCTCCAGCTTAGCAGCGAAGCAGCGGCTAAGCTAGGCTAGACTAAGCTGAGCTAAGCTAAGCTAGGCTAGGCTAAGCTAAGATGAGATAAGCAAGTTAAGCTCGGCTAAGATAAGCGAAGCTTAGCTAAGGTAAGCTCGGCTAAGCTAAGATGAGATAAGCAACGCTAAGCTAAGGGGACGTAACTGGGGGAACCGCGGGGCGGATGCCGGGGGAACCTTCCCGGGGCGGGAACCTTCCCGGGGCGAGAGTAAGAACCCTTCGAGGCAGAGCCTAGGTAGGGAAATAGGAATAACTGCAATGCAACAGTGCTGGATTGCTGTCGTCTGCTTAAACTCACACCCGGCTCTCACGCAAAATCATACTCATACGCTCAAGCTCTACCTCTAGCAGCGAAGCAGCGGCTCCCCCAAGAAAGCCAACACTGCAGCGCAACCATTTGGCAATGCGAAACAACTCGTCAAGCAACACAACAACTGTGTTGCGGTCGTCGTCGTCATGGAGAGCGCTGCGCGCTTCGCACTTCTTTGGGCCTCCTCCAACCACAATCGGCTCGCACGTAGAGAAATTGTTAGTAGCTTAAGTTCTGGCAGCGCAAACAGCGGCTCTCCGATGCAGACCAACAGTACATTGCGAAAACAAGCCCTCCAACCCAACAACAAGTACAAGGACAAGCAATTGCAATGCAAACGCACTGTTTTGCTGCCGTTGTCGTCGTGGTTGGCGCTATGAGCTTCGCGCCCCCCTGGACATCCTCAAACCCGATTCGGTTCGCATGCTGACTCGTCAGCACAAGCTCAAGGTTGAGCAGCGAACACAGTGGCTCCCCGAAGCAGACCAACACTGCGCTGCACAAGAAAACTGCACTGCAACGCTCACTGCAATGCATTCGCTTGTCTTGCAAACACAACTGTTTTGCTGTCGTCGTCGTCGCGGTTGGCGCTGCGCGCTTCGCACCCCCCTGGACCTCCTCAAGCCACATCCGGCTCGCACGCATAACCACAAGCATAAGCCCAAGCAGCGACACAGCGGCAGTCCAAAACTCAAGCTCAAGGTTGACATGTCAAGTTTGCTATTTTGAAGCTTAGCTTCCCGCCGTCCGCTACGCAGCTCCGAACTCCATGCGTAATTCTTCCTTTTCGCACCGCCTGACGTGTTGGTAGGGCGGGCGGCGCGTTCTCCCTGAGATGTCCTCACCTTTTGTCTCCCTGAAGTTTGCAATCTGCAACAGTTTCACAGATTAAGGGCGGTTCGTTTTCACGATGTGGTTCTTTTTGTAGCGCCGTGCAGAGTCGACTCAGCAGTTGGCGAATGCATCAAGGATGAAGGGCGGGCCATTTTGGAATGACGATCTCGCATTAGCGCCGCGCGCATTCGTTTTCAAAGTCTTCAACAGTTTTACGGATGAACGGTCAGGAATGTTAGGACGCAGGCGTCACGTTGACTCGCTGCGTTGATGTCCCAGGAACGGTGGTTTGGCGCGACGGAGGATTTTCAGACGTCTGCCACGCGGGCATTGTCTGAGACATATGACAGTACGTTCTTGAAGGGATTAATGAAGACATTGTTTTAGAAAGTCATTGTTGCCGTGAGCGTCCTCCGCTTCCATCCTCCTCCTCCCCCTTCCTCATCCCCCCCTCCTCCTCCTCCTCCTCCCTCCAGCGCCAGCGGCTTATCCTGTAGAGCCGTCGCAGCAAGATCGTTTCCGTGCCCTTCCTGGGACGTGCCACCTTTCAGAAATGGAGCCGCATCCGTGGCTTCCGCACGCCGTCTCCACGGGAACACGCGGGCTCCCATTCTTCCCGTTCCCTCCTCCTCCTCCTCCTCCTCCTCCTCCTCCTCTTCCTCCTCTTCCTTCCGTAGCAATTTTGGCTCAAGGGTCAGCGTTGTGAAAGGCTATGGGCGCCCGAGAATCAGCGATCAGCTTCGGGTCCATCCGTAGCCGTAGCCCAAATCTCTTCGGGGCAGAACGCCCCACGTTTCGTCACCATCCCCAGCACCAAGAAACCCGTCACGGGTGGTGGGCGCTTCTCCCGATCGTCCTCGTGCAGGCGTGGCGGACCAGCAGCAACGACGTGCCCGCTCTGGCGCCCGCGGCCCGTCTCGCTTGCGCCCGCGAGATCCCATGCCGGAGGCGGACCCCTGGAGGGCTGGGCGCAATGCGGCTGCTGCCGCGCCCACAGGCCCCCTTTCTGCCCCCGCCGGCAGCTACCTGCAGCGGTCGGACCTGGGGGCCGCAAAGCGTCGCATCCAAGAGGCCCTCCAGCGCCAGACGGAGGAAACCACGAAGCCTCTCCAGGCCACGGTCGCCACCTCCTTCTGCGGCATCCCCGGAAAGATTGCCTCGCAGTTCGAGCCGCACGTGCAGCACAGTGACGGACATACGCGGGACATCGCAGAGCTCAACCGCGTCTTGGCGCAGCCGGTGTCGGAAAACAAGCAGATGGCCGACCGGACTTGCGAGATGCAGTCCACTCTTGCGCACGTGGATTCCGTGGGCCGCAGCGGAGGGCGCCCGACATGTTGCGCCTGGCGGGCTGAGACCGACCCGCTGATCGGCAGCCTTCCGTCATCAATTGCCACAAGCCGTGCACCCCTGCTGCGGTCTTCCTGGGCTTCGCGCCATGGGTGGAGGCCGCCAGCGTCAAGCCAGAGCAGGTCACCATCAACGAGAAGGAACCCTCCAAACGCTTCCACTGTACATCCCCAGAGCCGCTGATGGACGTGCCCGTGCGTTCTAGCTGGCTGCGCACTTCAAGTGCGAATCGGGCAGGCGGCGGGAGTTCGCTATCCGCGCGGTGGAAGGCACAGACGAGAAACTCTATGTCAGCCCTGGCAAGAGCCGTGCTCCATCAGACAGGAGGTCCAGACTAAGGAGATCCTCGCGCTCTGCAGGGAGACCATGCCTGGTGACTGGTGGATGCAGCGCACTGCAGGCGTCGTCCATTTCGGCACCACGCCCGCTGCGGCACGGGCGTGACCAGGGCCGATGGCGTTGCGGCCTTACTCCCTGTCTTTGACGACGCCGGACACCTGCATGAGAGGCCCCTGTCGTGGCCCACCAGGCTCTGGCCAGAGGGCGGGCGCAGCTCATCAGGATCAAGAGTGTCAAGCAGCGGGCGGAGGCCCGCGCCTGCAACATCCACGACTGCGGCCGGCCCCGGCAGGACTGTTAGCATATCGAGAACTGCTGGGTCGAAAGTGTCAGCTGGGCTCGCGCAGACCCCTCGCACAAGCTCGTTGTCACGCTCGGCGATTTCAATGTCAGCGGTGACCCGAGCGAGAGCCCACTGCGGCCGCAGGCGCGACGCGAACTGCAATCTGAGGGGGGCCGCTCTAGCTTTGGTGAGCCTGTTTGGCGGCGCCTCATCTCCAACTCGCACAGGGCGACCGAGGTAGTCAAACACCAGTGCCTACGCACTTCGATCGCCACGCGAACCAGATGATCATATTGTCAGGATATTCGTATCCACGCCGCCACGTCATGCCAAGGAGACGCAGATTGTGGCCAACTTGAGGTGCGCCGCGCAAGAGCCGGCCCAATTGCAAGTCAGTGGCCTTGCCATATTCTAGATCAAGATAGAACCCTCGCGCTGAACCCAGCAAGCTCCACCATATCGCCCCTGCCATCATCTTCAACGCCGACCTCCGCGGAGCAGTGGGCATGCGTCAAGCACCAGATGGTCATCGCCGCTGAGACCGCTCGCATCATCACGACGCGGACTCCAAACAGGGACAACTCTGATGAAGACATCGAGCCCAGGCGCGCGGCGCCGCGGCCGCTCGCGCGCGCCGTCCGGCGCCCGGACCGCCGGCTGGCGAAGCGGCTGGTCGAGCGCAGCGTTGCCGGCGCCGCCCGCCTGCAGCTGGACGGCGCGGCGTCGCGCCGCGCGATGCCGCGCGCTTCGGCGCGGAGGCGCCGCTGCGCAACGAGGCCCGCTGCGAGCAGGCCCAGGCTCTGACCCTTCAAAGAACTGCAACGAGGCATCGGGAATTGTGGCAGGGACGGGCCAATCAGGACGTGTTTCGACGATGGCTACGATGGAAACATCGAGGTCGAGCGCTCGTTCTCCAGGGAATTCAGCGCGCGCGGAAAGACCGCGGAGACGCCGCGCTCCGAGGCGGCCAAATCACGCCAGATGCCATTCGGAACCGCTCGGGGCCAGCGTCTCAAGAAAGTCGATGATGCCCCGCGGCAGGATGCAGTCATTCAAGCCCCCATTCCCCCCCCCTAGGTGATTGGCTTACCCCCCCCCCCCCCCCCCCCCTCCCGCTTGAAGACCTCCGATGGGCTCTCAAGAAAGATGAATTCTCGCCCGCTGGCCCCGATGGGCTCCCGCGCAAGGCATGTCTGGTGCGCCCGAGGCTTGCGATTGCCCTTCGCTTTCTACTCCTCTCGCTCCTGCCGGGCCCCACTCCCCCCCGCCCCTTGAACCGCAGTTTGTTCGCATTCATGCCAGAAGGCTAGGAGGGCCTCGGCCCCGTGGATTGCGCCCCCCAGCCAGACCATCTTCGACCCCTCCGTCTCCAGAGTTGGCGATGCTAAGGCCATGGATGCGCGCATTAATCGCAGGCTTAAGCAGGCCGCTGGGCAACGCGCACACACGCGCGCACACCGCGCAGCGTGGGCTTGTGATCGGCAGAAACTTTGCCAGACACCGTTCAGTTGGAGTCCGTGCGTCGCCCCGCCAGTCTCAGAGAGGAAGTCGAGCAACGAATGGCAGTATTTGTCAGTTGTGATATCAGAGCTGCGTTCCCGAGTGCGAGTCAGATCTGGCTTCCTATCGCCGATTTCGCACGCCCAGCATGCGTGGGTGTGCGGTCCGAGCCCCCATGCACGCATCCATCGGCTTTCTCCGCGTCGGATCGGACATCCGAGGGTTGTTCGCCCTTCGTTCGGGGGCCCCCCAAGGTTGTCCGCTCGCGGGGACTCAATGGGCGCTTGGGATGGACCTCGTTATCAGGCACCTCGTTTCCAGTCTCGAGGCTGCGGGAAGGGGGCCGCGATGACCTCGGAGCGTGCGAGATCGATGTTGGGGCAGCGCTGAGATCGATTGGCCACCTCCGTGCGCCCCTCCCCCTTTCGACGCTGCTGCTGTTCATTATGGTCTCCATCTTCCACCGGAAAGCGCCGCCTCGTCCCGCTCTGGAGCCTCGTGGGCCCCCGGCCCGTCAGACATTCAAGCTTTTCCTGCAATGCGAATTCTCGACATGGGCATCATTCGCGATTGAATCCGTTGCTAAGTACGCGGGCATCCCGATAGGGCCCTGCGCCACTCTCGGGGGCGAAAGGGAGGCTGCTTGCCAGAAGTGGTGGGTTCGAGGGCGGGGGGCGGGGGGGGGTCGAGCGCCGGCCGCAGCCTTCATCTTCTTGTAAAATATTCGGCGCGTGTGCGTGTCCGTCCTCAGCCACCTCGCTCAAGCATTTCTGGCCTCGCCCCGCATTCTTCGCACGAGTCTTGGGCTTTGCACAAGATGCTTCGCATTCCACCCAATTCTGTCGAGAAAAGTGAGCCGTTCAGTTGCGGCAGCCTCCTCCGTTCAGGAGCCCCGCAGTCCGCCCTTCTCGCGGCGGCGGACGCCCCCCCCTACATGTGGCGTACCCATCGGGGCTTGTCACCACGTGAGCACCTCGGTGCAGGCTGACGCGACTTCGGCTGGCGCGGGATGCCGGCCTCTCCCCCCCCTGTTCGCTTCGCCCCCCCGCTCGCCCCCGCCCCCTCCCGCGGCGGCGGCGCCCGGCGCAGCGCGGCTTCGGCCCGGTGCTGGGCACTGCACCTTGCCGCTTCGGCGGCCCCGCTTGCCTTGGGCGGCGCGGCTCAGGCCCGGCCCTTGGCCACGCGATCGTCAGCGCATCGTGCGTGGCTCCCGCCCGTCTTCGCGCGCTGACTGTGCAGGTCAGGTTTCCTCCCTGCGCGCCACCGACATCCAGTCGGGCACGGGCGGCCTTGTTTTTGGCCGCAACTCTTGCTGGCTGTTTCCTGGGCGTGGATTGGACTGCCACCCCGGGCCGCTTCCGACCACCCGGCGGCGCAACGCTGCACATCGCCTTCGTGGCCCTCCTCATCTCCTGGGCCCCTCCTCACCATCTGGTGGCAAAACGTTGCTCATCGCCGTCGTGGTGGACTTCTTCCCCCTGGACGTCGACCTGTTCGCGTTCATCCTCACGCAGCACTTGAGGATGGTGTTTTCGATGCGCCGTCGACGGCAACGCCGCGACGCTCACCCTCCGGGACTTCGCCTCTGGCTCCTGTCCAAGGCGTTCCTGTTCCTGTGCAACTCCTCAGCGCCGCCAGCACCCCGCGCCCTCCTGCCGCCTGAGGCCCCGCCCGCCGGTGCTCTGTCTTCCCATGTAGTGCTTTGCGCGGCCCGCCTAGCTCTTAACCGGAAGAGGCTCGCTCTCGACCCGCAGACCAACAAACATGTTATTACTCCCCGCAGGTTTCGTGGGGCTCTGGTTTTCTTCGCTGCCGCGTCGCACCCGCGTTTCTCCTCCTCCTACCCCTCCTCACCATTCTGGTTTCCGTCTCGCTCGCATATACAAAACCAGCGAGGCAGACGTGGTATTTCTTCGACACCGCAAGGTTTGCGCTGGGGGTGGTCTTCCTGTCCGGGATCGCAAAGCGTGGCAGGCGTAGCACTTCCTCGACGCCATAAAAGGGGGTGCGCAGGGGGTGGTCCCTCACCGCGGCCTCTATCCGTCCCAGGGTCGCAAGGCGCGGCAGGCGAGGTGCTTTTCGACACATAGAGGGTACGCAGGGGGTGGTCCCTCACCGCGGTCTCTATCCCTCTCAGGGTCGCAAGGCGTGGCTTCTTGGGGGCCTCCTTGGAGGTCTCGGAGGCCTCTTGGAGCCGCATTGGGGCGTTCTTGGGACCTCTTGGAGAATCTTCGGAACCATCTTGAGGCATCTTAAGCTAGATCGAGGCATCTCGGAGGTCATCTTGGGTTTTTTCCGAGGCGTTCTTGGAGCCGTCTTGGGCCATTTTGGACGCTGTAACTAACCGCGGGGCGCCCCGTCCAGGTCCAGGGGAGGGGGCAGGGGCGGGGTAAACCCCTCCCCGAAGGGAAAGAAGGGGGTTGGAACAGGAAGCGTTCTAAACCGCCTACGCCCAGAGGGCTGGTGGGATTCGATTCGATTCGAACTCGGTTCGCGGGATGCAACAGAGCGGCACCGAGGGCTGCCGCTTCATGGTGCCGCATGGTGATGTTGATGATGATGGTGACGACGACGACGACGACGACTCCGAGGGCGAAAAACGGAATTCCTCCTCCTCCTCCTCCTCCTTCTCCTCCTCTTTCTCCCTGACCCCCTCATCCTGTCGTCTGCCTTCGCCTCCGCCTCCTCCTCCTCCTCCACTTCCTCCTCCTGATAGTCTGTCTCTTCCTCCCCTTGTGACCTTGAAGCTCGGACCGCCCCACAGCGTCGTCGTCGTCGTCCCCGTCGCCGTCGCCGCCGCCGCCGCCGCCGTCGCCGCCGCCGCCGTCGTCGTCGTCATCGTCGTCGTCGTGGACGGAGGGGGTCGTCGTCGTCGTCGTCGTCGTCGTCGTCGCCGTGAACGGAGGGGGTCGTTTTCAAAGTTCGGCTCACCCCAGTGCGCCGCACACAAATGTCTTGAAAGCCTTCCACAGTTGGCGGCGGCGGCGACGACGACGGCGACGACGACGACGGCGGCGACGACGACGATGACGACGACGACGACGACGGCGGCGGCCGCGGCGGTTTGAGATCTAACATGGTATGTTAGATCTCGATCTGAGACTTAACATGCTATGTTAGATTTCGACTTGAGCTCTAACATCCCATGTTAAAAACAGTGGAAGCTCTAACATAGCATGTTAGAGCTCCCTGGGAGCTGTAACACAGTACGTCAGAGCTCGATTTGAGCTCTGACTGCGCCTGTGCCCCGAGGGGCCCTGGCGGCGAGACCCCTTCAACATCGATTTTGAACCCGTTAATGGACCCTCGGGGCGGGGGGGGGCTTAACAAGTAAAAACATGATTTTGAGCCGGTTAAGACCCTCGCTTGGCGGAGGGGGGTCTTAACCGGTTCAAAATCGATTTTGAACTTTTTAAGCGCCCCTTTGGGGGGGGGGGGGCTTAACAGGTTCAGTATCGATTTTGACCCTGTTAAGACCCCCCGCCGCCAGGGGGGGGTCTTAACACCTTCAAAATCAATTTTGAAGCTGTCAAGGCCCCCCTTTTTGCCGGTTAAGCCCCCCCCCGCACCATCTTTCCCTCCTGACCCCGCGCCCCTTTCCCTCCTGATCCCGCACCCCTTTGCCTCCTGGTGTAGATTCCTTAGTACCCATGCGCTCGTATCACCTTTCCTTCCTCCTCCCTCGCGCCCCCTTTCCCACATGTTATGTTAAAACTTCCAGGGAGCTCTAATGAGCCCAAAACTTGCAGTGTGACAGCTCCCTGGGAGCTGCACCATGAGATGTCACAGCTCCCTGGGAGCTCTAACATGCGATGTTAGAGCTTCCAGTGCGGGCCCCCACGCGCCACCGGGAGCTCTAACGTGCTATGTTAGAGCCCCCAGGGAGCTCTAACAGACGATGTTAGAGCTCCCAGGCGATCTAACATGCCCGCGGCGAGGCCGCGGCGGGGAGATCTAACATGCCATGTTAGAGCTCCCTGGAAGCTCCAACATCGCATGTTAGAGCTCCAGGGAGCTCTAACATAGCATGCTAGAGCTCCCAGGGACCTCTAACATGGCACGCTAGCGCTCCACGCGAGCTCTAAGGGAGATCCGACTCCGCCAGCCCCCAGGGGGCCTGGGGGCTTAACAGGTTCAAAATCGGTGTTGAGCCACGCGCGAAAAGTCTTAACCACTCCAAAATCGATTTTGGAGCGGTTAAGACCCCCCCCTGGCGGGGGGGGGTCTTACCCGAGAGACGGGGGGAAGCTTAACCAGTCCAAAATCGATTTTGAACTGGTTAAGACCCCCCCCCCCTGGCGGGGGGAGGGCTTAACAGGCTCGAAATCGATGTTGAGCCTGTTAAGGGGGCGCCTGAACACCTCGAAAACAATTTTTATTTTTTGCTGGGGACACGGGGGGGCCTCCCATGTAGGTTTGGATGCGAACATGCCCTCGAAGCTCTTGCCCAGTATCTTCCCTGCCCCCTTTTACTTCACCTCCTCGCCCTCCCTGGTCGCTTTTTTCTTCCCCCTGATCCCGTGGTTCGCCTTGGCATCGGATCGGCTGCCGACTATAATTCAGCTGTGATCTCACAGCAGCGGGCCCACGAGCTCACCGTGCGCAGTTTCCATATCTCTCATAAGCTCCGTGCCGAACTGGCGTGTCACCCACATCGCTTCGGCATTTATAGCATTACCACACAGGCTAGGCTTCCGGCCTTTCTCGCATGCCAGTCTCAGGAGCATGCTGGCGCCGTCCCCTCGACCCCTCCTCGAATGCTCCGCTCCATATCCAAAGTGAATCCACAGTCTCGCGCAGGCAATAGGTAGTAGAGTGGTTGTTTGAATTGTTCCCCTCATGTTACGTAGACTCGGCGTCCTCCTTCTTCTCCTCCTCTTCGCTCTGCCTCCTCCGTCTCCTGCTTTTTCTCCTCCTCGCTCTTTCTCCTCCTCCTCCTCCTCGCTTCTCCTCCTCGCTCATTATCGTTCCTTTCCCTTCTCCTTCTCCTCCTCCTGTTCCTCCTCCTCCTCCTCTTCTTCCTCCTCCTCCTCCTCCTCCGGTTCCTCCCTGCCCCTGGGGGGTGCCTCGGCGCGGTGGGGGGCGCGTTCAGGCCCCAGGGGAACTAAACCGCCGTGGCCCGAGTGAGGGCTGCGCTGTGATAGGAATGGTTGGGCGCCGTGGTCGCTGGCCTGCGCATTCTGGGTTCGCCCCTGGGTGTTGCAGCTTTCGGGGGCGGAAAAGAGGGGCGTGATGACTAGGGGGGGTGGATTTCATGGCGCGGGCCATGATTTTTCCTCTGATTACATGGCGCCTCTTCTTATTTCATTACGTCCCTGGCGCCCCTGCTGGGCCGCGCACATGCCGCCGGTCATGATTTGCACCCCCCCCTCTTGGACACCCCCCTCTTGGCCGCTCCCGAAGCTTGGTCCTCGGTGCCTGGTCCTTCTCTGCCATCCGGTCCCATGGTGGGCGCCTCTCCAGTGCGCCCGCCGGAGTTCAAAGGGTGTAGGCCAGGGGTCACCCCGACCAAAGGTTAGCGGGGGAGGCTCGAGGGTGCCAGCCACTTGCTTTCGGGCTGTGGGGGTGGTGCTGGGCCCCGCTAAGTCTCGCACCGCGCTCACCACGCGGTGGCCGAGGGGGTGCCAGGGACTTGCGGGGCCTGGCCCGGCACCCAGGGTGGTGCCGTTATCTGAGTGTGTCTGAGTGTGAGGCAGCGGCGCAGGGCGAGTGAGTGACTCGGGAGCTGCTGCTAGGCTGTAGTGGGCAGGGGCCCCCACAGGGATGGCGCGCGCGGACTCGCGCGGCTACCATCTGTTTTCCGTTTCGTCCCCGCGCCCCTCCCCGCCGCGTTGCCCCCCTTGCCAGAGGCCGCTAGGGCCTCAACTCAACCCCGAGGGTTTTCCTAGCGGGCCAGGGGGCCCGCAGCCCAGCGGGCAAGGGCGGCCAGGCTTCGCGCCCGGCGGCTTAACACGCGACAGGGCGCGGCGGCCCGACCATTACCCGCTCATGCGCCTCGCACGAAGCGGGCGTGCCGAGCTGTGCTGACGCTTTTTGTCGGCCTCGACATTGCCATTGTTGTTCGAACCCTTCCGGTTCCTCTTCCTCGTTTCCCTCGCTCTCCGCCCTCCTGTTCCCACCCCTTGCTCGCTCCTCGCTCCTCGCTCCTCCTCGCTCCTCGCTCCTCCTTCCCCCCCCCACCGCCGCCCCGGCAGGAGCGGTGGGACGGCGCCGGTGCACGGCTGGCACCGACCGCCACGTATCACGCGCGGGAGGCACCGGCGCGGAGTTCCTTGCGGGGCTGTGGGGCGGGGTGCCCAGGAACAGTCCTCCTCGCCCCCCCTCCTCCTCCTCCTCCTCCTCCTCCTCCTCCTCCTCCTCCTCCTCCTCCTCCTCCTCTTTCTCCTCCTCCTCCTCTTCCTTCTCCTCCACTGTCCGCCATCCTCATCCGTCCTCCTCTTGCCTCATCCATCCTCCCATGTCCTATTTCCTTCTCCTCCTCCGTCCTCGTTCCTCCGTTCTCCTCCTCCTCCTCCACCCCCTCCCCCTCCCCCTCCTCCTCTTCCCGTGGCGCTGAAATCCCAGGAGCGGTGCATTGGCGCGACTCAAAGTTCTTAGACGTTTGCCTTCGAGCGGGCCTTTTTTCAGCAACGAGAACAACTTTGTCTAGGTAATCTATCAAGAGGGACTTCGGGGGGAGAGTTTATTGCACCATCTTTGATGCGTCTCGGGTTTCCACTTGTCCTCCTGCTCCCTCCCTTCGAGGTAGTGAGGACCTGTGGGCCCCTTTTGTTTCGGCATCGCTGGGACGTGTCAACGTCCCGCGGCGTGGCCAGCGCCAGAACATCTGGACCATCGGGACTTGCACGTCCGAGCGATGGTAAAGAGGCGCTGGGGCCCAGGAGCAGTCATCCTCCTTGTCCTCTTCCAACTTTTTCCTACATTATCCTCCCAGTCCTCCTACCCGTTCTTTCCTTTTTGCTCCAACCTAATCCGCCGTCCTCTTTCATTTTCCCTCCTTCTCCGCCTCCTCCTCCTCATCATCATCATCATCCTCCTCCTCCGCCCTTCCGTCGGGGCGGGGAGGGACAGGAGCAGTCCGCCTCCTCCTCCATCTTCTTCCATCATTAGACGTCATCCTTCTCCTACCCGTCCGCCTGCTCCTCCTCGCCCTCCGTTGTAAATCTATATCTGTATACACATAAAACGAACAGGGTGGAGACACGCTTAGCTTGCACTGGGGGGGGCTGGCGAAGGTCATCGTCCACACCACGGACGCCACACAGGTGCGCTGGAGTTTGGCTGCGATTCCAGACCTCAGGCTGGACAAGTCGGTGCTGGCTGCCGCAGCCGAGAACTACTTCCAGAGGGACATGGTCACGTGGGACGGGCAACCGTCTGTTTGGTTGTGACAAGTTTTAGTTCTGCACGTGGTACTGCTCGGCTCTGCGCCACATCATGGCACAGCCATTAGCATCCAAGATGCAGGTTCTGGGGGGACGATGCCTGCCGCGTGGAGTGGTAGCTCTTCAAGACACTCATGGTGATCAGGCTGCGCTGGAAGAGGTATGCCAGCGTGAAGAACGTTCAACATCGTGACTACACATCGGCACCGTCAGCGGCCCGGCGTAGTGGAATTTTCAGCAGTTTTCCTTGTGTTGCTGGCGTCCGCCTCCAAATGTTTACATCAGTTGTTTGTCCAGGTCAAGTTTTTCCCACCACGACTAGGAACCTGGAATCCGAAGGCGTGCTACGACTTGAGCGGTCGCAACTTCGGAGGGAACGCGTTTCACGGGCGCTTGCCTTGGGAACATTCGGCGGCGCGTTTCGAACCGGGGGGTGGTCCCCCCCAAACACTTGGCGCCGTCCACCCCCAACACTTGGCGCCGTCGATCAAAACCAGGGGGACTCCCCTCCCCCCCAAAAACCCCCCCTCCCGAACCCCCCCCTCCCCCCCGGCGCCGGCGCCGGCGGCGGCCAGCAGCGCCGACGGCGGGGACGCAGCGGGTCACCCTTTGCCCCCGGCGCCGAGGGGGGAGGGGGGTCGTCAAGCCCCCCAACCCCCCCTGGCGCCGGCGCCGGCGCTGGCGGCGGCCAGCAGCGCCGGCGCTGGCGCCGGCGACGACGGGGACGCAGCGACGATAACCACCACTACCACCACCACCACCACCGCCTCAACCCACCACCACCAACACCAGCCCACCACACAACCACCACCACAGCCACCACCACCGCCACAACCACCACCACCACAACTCACCATCACCACCACCACAAAAACCTACCACCACTACCACCACCACCTCCACAATCTAGCACGCCACCACCACCACCGCCACAACCACCACCACTACTAGCAGCACAACCCACCACCACCACAAACCACCCACACCACCACCACCGCCACCACCACCACCGCCACCTCCACAAACCACCGCCACCACCACAACCCACCACCACCACAAACCACCACAAACCACCACCACACCACCACCATACCACCACCACCACAACCAACCCACCACCACCACCACCACAAACCACCACCGCACCACCACCACACCACCACCACCACCACCAACACCACCACACACCACCACAACCACCACCACCACAACAAACCACCACACCACCACCACCACAACCACCACCACCGCCACCACCACCACCGCCGTCATCGTCGACGCTTCCCGCCGCCGCCGCCCGCCGCCGCAGGCGCTGGCGCCGGCCCAGAAGAGGAAATCGTCGTTCCCGCCGCCGCCGCCGCCAGCCGAGGAGAGGGAGAGAGGAGTAGGGGGGGGTCCGGTTCCACCCCCCCCCCTCCAAGCGACCACTGAGCGCGCTCGGTCCAACGACGACATCTCCGAAGGCCAGAGGAGCGCTATCTCCCAAAGACTTCGGCATGATTTGGAGGTTCGAAAAAAACGGCTCCCCTCAAGTACACGCGATGGTGCTATAGCATCCCCGACGTCATTGCAGAGGCCTCGTGCATTATCCGTGGCGTGGCAATGATCTCCAGGAGCAACGAAATTGGCAGTTTGCCCCCGCCCCCCCGCAAAGAACTCTTGAGGGGGGTTCTGGAGACCAGACTTTCGGGGCCTCCATAATCTTCTGGCGCGGCATCGACGTCGTCTTCGCCATCATCGGATCCCGGTTCGTCGTTGCAGGAGGGCGCCCGTATGCCATTCCTTCTGCGACGTGAGCAGGGGACAGCGGCCGGAAAGCGGTTAGACGGCTGATCACCGAGTTCGCGGGCGATGCTCCGACCAAGAGGCATCATCTCACACGGCGAGCTCACAACATGGACAGGTGCTTCGTGTGCGCGCCTCCATGGATGTTGCGCGCCACTTGGCAGAGTGCAGACACGGCAGGCGAGCCGCAGGAGTTCTTCCTTAGGAAATTGAGCGACCGCGTGCTCACCGCCATGTCCTGCGGGGCTGCCGAACGAGTCGGCGGCGCGCCAATCTAGTGGAGGAGGACTACGGGGCCCTGATGGACTTCCGCGCGCTCCCTGTGGACGAGCAAGTCATGCTGGCCACGCGGTGCTTGCGGACAGCGGGCGACATTTCGCGTGACCTCCTTCACCGCGACGCTGGCAAAGGTCACTCGCGCCGTGGTTGCGCGCTCGCCAGCGAGGGCACTCTGGCGCCAGGACGCCAGGCGCGGGCGTCCCCTTCGCTACCGACGTGGATGGCTGCGGGATAGATTTGAATTTTGAGGCGGCCGAAATCGCATCCTCGTTCCTGGGCGCTTCCGAAATCCGCGCGCACACCCACCTTCAGATGCCAGAGCGAGCTGAACAGGAGCGTCAGCTCGGGTATCCCATTGAACGAGAGCGTGCCGAGGGCCGTCGTCAGACAGAGGAGGGCACGCCATCGTCGCGCGCATTTGTGGAACCCGTTCGGTCGGAAGAGGTCGCCGGCGGGCGTCTAGAGCACTGATCCGACTGGCGCTGATGATGCATCGACCAGGACGTGCGTCATTTCGTCGCCGAAGGGTGTGGCGCAAGAGCCGCAAGGGCACTTGGTCTCGACCTTCCTGCATCTCCCCGTCGAGGGCCCTAGGACAAAACAGTATCTGAAGAGACCCAGCGCAAGGCATTTCCAGGGCCTCGCTCCGCCCGCCATCGGCCGTTTCGAGCACTGGCTCAGTCGGGTGCACAACTCTGCTCCTGGATCTGACGGACTGCACTATGCGACTTGGAGGTGTGGGCGGGGTGCAGAGACCCTTTTCCCGTCGCTTGGGCTTTCTATGGTTGGGGCTCTACATGCTCATGGAGTTCAGCGCGTCGGGCAGCATGCATGCCCAAACCGGGCCGAGCTGACAGCGACGCCGGTAAGCTAGCGAGATGTGCCGCCTCAAGGCGGCCGGCTCCAAGACGGTGGCGGCCATGCTTAATCACCCCTTCGCACCAGCAGTGAAGAGGTTCGGAGCCCGCATCCAAAATGGCTTCACTGCCCGGCGGAAGCTGGTCGACAACGTGGTGGACCTGGATGCGGCTGCCCGCTGGGCCGGCAGTCGGACCGTTGCCGTTGGCTACCAGATCGCGCTGGGTCTGCAGGTTTATGAGTTCGCGCAGACGTCCCCATCGGTCAACCAGCACTGTCTCGAGTAGCGCGTCGGCGCAGCGTCGATCCCGCAGGGCGCGAAGCCGACGATCCAAGGTCTCTACCATTTGAACACATTCCCGTTGGACATGGGGAAGACGGTCGTGCTGCCGCGGTGCGGCGATGCACGCGCCTGCGCGGATGAAATCGGCACAGTGGAGGATTTACAACCATTGGGCTCTTCTTCAGACTTGCCCGAAACCTTGCGCCACTCTGTCTGTAACCTTCGACGTGGTTCGTTGTTCCAGAGTTCGGCCCGGTTTCGGGCCCCCAGGGTGTTGCCATTCCGACCAAAGTCCGAGCTGACTTGGCCATTGCTGACCCTTCCTGGGGCTTGTTCCGCGCCGTGGGTTCTAGCGTTTACTTGGTATTTGGCGGGGCCCGACGTTTCGCTTGAACAACACTGGCGGGGGCCTTCAACGAAACTCCAGGATTGCGCCCCCGCGACGATTTCCTGTAGCCCGGCTCTCCTTTCTCCCATGGTTCTTCACCCGCTTCGAACCGTTCTTCGTCGCCCACCTGCTTTCCCCCGTCCACGTCTTGATGGCCTGGTTGGTTCCGCCTCAGGGAGTGGGGTGGGCCCGTCACGCAGAGCTTGTATGCCCATGCGGCCGCCTCCCGCATGCGAGCTGCCTCGTTCACGCTCTCGTCCTGGCATGCCCAGATAACCTCGCTTCGATCCTTGGTCGTCGGGATCGGCCCGATGGGCTGGTGGGGCTCGGGGCTGTTGGCGAGAGCCTCGAGCAGGCCTTTTTCGGTTCCAGGGACATGGGCCGTTGTGCGCATATCTTGATTCAGGACCCGACCGACGAGATAATTTGAGAATGCAGCAGCGGAAGCCTCGATGGTATGGCCATACTGCATGCACTTTAACTTGTTTCCCTCTTCTCAGCGGGCCTCCCGGGGCCCATGGTAGAGAGGATGCAGCGGCACTTCGGGGTCCAGGTCCGCCCTGAGAGATGGCCCGTCGTCCAGGAGTCCTTTTGGCAAAGCCCTTTGCGGCGTGGCCCCCCGTCGTTTTGCGGATTTGGATCCGGGTATGGATCACGAACGTCCGAATGCAGCGCGAGGCCTCTTGCAATTTCGGATGCCACGGGGAGAGCAGATACCCACGCATCTGATTGCATCATGCAGCTCCGATTGCGTCACAGGACCTGCTGCCAGAACGCATCGAGTTTCGCCGTGGGGTCGACGGTTGCGCATTCGCGTTCGTAGTTCTAGTAGTTTCTTTTCGCATGATGTTCAGACTGCCGCTATCGGTGTGACAAAAGAATAGAGTTCAGATTTCGCTCGGGGGATCCCTGGCCCTTCGACAAGCCGTCGGGGTTGCGGTATGTCTGCCCAGTCGTGGGCAGCAAGCCGCTCATCTCCGCCCTGGACTGTTGCAATCTGCAGTACGAACAGGACAGGCGCAGGAAGGCGGGTAGAGCGGATAGGTCTAGAGACTCGTGTTTTCCGCGCCTTGGCTCCTTCTCATCTTCTTCCTCCTAGGCGTCGGTTTTCAATATTAGCACGCAGACCCAGGGCTGCATGGGTCCTGGGGAGGCTGGGGACCCCCGGTTTGAGCCCGAGCCTGCGTGCTAGGAGCGCTTGGCCTCGAAGAGACCGATTTCCACTCGGCCAGAACCTTGTGTGAGAGTTCCCTTGCAAAAGACTCGGAGGATCCGGCCTCGAAGCAGGCGACAGCGCCTTGGACTCCGCGGGCTAGAGACGCCCATACTGGTTTCGGCCGCTCACTTAGCCTACCTTGCCTTACCTTCTCTTCCTCCCTCCCGTCGAGGTAGGGAGACCCTGTGGACTCCCTCTTACGCTTGTCTCCTGTTCCCTGCTCCCTCACGATCTCTCTCTCTCTCTATTCCCCTTCGCCTATCGTCCTCCTCCTTTCCAGCCTTCGTCCTTTTCCACCCCGTCTCCGCTCGCCCTTCCCCCCTTTTCCCCTTACCCTTTCTCTCCCATCGTCATCCTCCCTGTTCCTTCCCGCGCGCGCTCGCTTCCGTGCGGCATCGATCATGGGTGGCATTCTCCAACCGGCCACGGGGAGGCATGGTGGCGCAGTGCCGGCAGCGCCGGCAGCGGTGCGGCTTCAACGTGCGAGTGTGTGTTTGGTCTGTTCGTCTGGGTCAAGACGTCGCCATGAAGGACGAGGGTCTGGAGTTGTTCCAAGTTGTTGGTCTTTGTTGGCCCTCCGCGGGCCACGGCACCGTCGCGGAAATAACTCGGGGCCCCGTTTCCCGTCGGACCCGTGTCGGCCAAGAGCAGGAGGGGGTGCACTGGACGAGGCGGGGGAGGAGACGGGAAGAGGAGGGATCGAGGATTGAGGATCGATGTTTTGGGATGTTCTTCGTCCTTGTTGCTGGGTGCAGGGGGTCTGGAGGAGGGGGTCTGGAGGAGGACCCATGCTTCCAGCGAGGTCTTTCTGCCTCGGGGTGGGCTTCTCCCGGCCCAGGCACCGTCAGAAAACACTCCAGCATAAAGCCAGCCCCAGTGAATCCTTCAGGCCTGACTCTCTGCTGGGCTCTAGGTCTCACAAATGGGGTCCGAGCACATGGGTTCGCAGGATCGCGCCGCATCAGCGATGTGGCTCGATGTGGAGTCCGATGTTCTCCACGCCGGCAGCGGCGATGCATCGCCGACGTCGCCGACCCAACAGCCCTTATCTGCTCGGTCTCACGCGTGAGCGGCGGAAACATCGCGATCGGTTCTCCAGGGCTAACTAATAGTTAAGTTGTCATTAGCTTAGCGACGGCTGCCCTGGGCAGCCGTTGTCCCGCGAGCTCGCCAGGCGCGCTTTTTGTCCTGGTTCCCCCTCGTCCCCCCTCCTCCTCCTGCTCTCCTCTTCCGGTTCTTCCTTGTCTGCTCATCACCCGTTCTCCCCGCTGGGCCCCCTCCAGTTCCGGCCCCCCCCCGCCCCACCCCGGCCAGCAGCAGCAGCGCCCAGCCTCGGCGGCGCCCCCGGTCGCCGGCGTGCCGTGGCCTGTGAGCCGTCGAGCGGAGGGGTCCTGGCGGGCGGGTGGGATGAGTATGGGGATGAGGATGGGGATGCGGAGGAGGAGGGGGAGGAGGAGGAGGAGGAGGAGGAGGTGACGATCCATCCCCCGAGGCTGAGGCAGCACCCAGATGGTGCGGCACCTCCTACTGGCGGAACATTGGCAGCATAACCTGTGGTCAACGGCGTCCTTGCAGCTGGAACGGTCGTGCCTCCGCCTCCGCCCCCAGCTGCTCCGCCGCCGCCAGCACAGAACAACATAGACATGCTCTGCTCGGCCATGAACCAGCTCATGACCCAGATGATGGCTTAATCCCAGGCGCAGGCGAGGGCTGATCAGCAGATTTCGCAGTTGGCGACGGCGCTGGGGTTTACCATGGGGGGTCCCCCCAGCACGGAACCCACACAACAGCTGGCAACTACTCCGACCACAGAGGATATCATGACGGGCGGGACCTTGACACCGACTGGCGGGACTGCGACTCCGATTGCTGGTTTGGATCGCCCTGTGCCCACGACGCCACCTGCGTCACGCGGTCCTGTCTTCCCTCCAGAGCTTCCGAGAATGGAGCCAACATCGCCATTCCCACCCGCTCAGAGGTCTGCAACCAGGTCAACCCAGAGGTCCCCTACACCGGCAGCGAGCTCAGTCCAGGACAGAGCCCCAGAGCAAGAGGTCATAGCTCCGATAGACCCGTTGCTGATCCAGCCTATTCAATTGTTGACAGCAAGCGAGGACCCGTATGTACAGGCCCCACGGATCAGCTGCATGGAAGTCATCGATGTGGACTCCCATGAAGATCGCAGGCCGCCCAGTGGCGAGAGCCCGCCTCGCAAGGAGCAGCGCATGGCTTGAGCAGAGATGCCGTGAATGAGAGGAGGGGGGTTCGCTGGGGCAGCAGCGAGTCTTCCTTTTATCGCACAAACGCTTCCCTCTCATCCATCCACCTCCTCCCAATAGTATGCCATCTCGTTCTAGCTGAACCTCCACTCGTACGCGCAGTGCCTGCAGCAGTCCTTTCTGTATTGTGTCGCCTCCTATGGAACAGTTCATAGGATTGCCCTGGGCACACCGCGCTGCTGCTACCACGTCAGCGTTACCATTTGCTGGCACGGTCTGGGAACATTTGACCGAGGCCACAGTATGCACGACGAGAATGTTTGAAAGCTGTCTTAGGGAATCTAAGAGCTGTTGGATCTTCTTGGGTTTCATCTAGGATATCATAGAACTGGGCTACTCCGAGAGCCTGCTAATTTGACCCACTAGCTGGGATCTCTCAATGCCCAGTGCGGCGTGGGCCGTTGTTTGCGCCTGCCCGTCCAGTTTTGATCTCCCTGCCTTACACTCGCCTGAGTTTCAAGCGAGCAACCACTCAGCCTCGATACGCAACTACAACACGGGGAAAGGGATCAGAGGTGCGCGTTTCGGAAGTAGTTGTGTCGTTCCTGGGCGCTCCTTGTCAGTGGGTAGCCACTCAAGTAGCAGCGCCCGGCTGTTCGAGCGCAGAAGGTCAATTTGGACCATCTCTGAAGCTCTAGCTGTCAGGTTCCTCTTCCTCTTACAGGTCTCCCGCCCCTTCCTAGACATTCCCTCTGGCATCCCCCTCGTTTCTCCCCATGAAGGCACCCTCTCGCGCAGCGTTCTGCTTTGTGAGGCTGGAGCGTGCACTTGCTTCCCTTCTATGGTCAGCATTTTTCCCCAACCAGTGATAGGTGGAGTTTTGCTCTCGCTCTCTAGAGCGGCGCCGCTGAGCAGCAGTCCTTATTCCATCCCCCTCCCTGATCTCGGCTCTCTTTGTGAGTTGGAGTTCGGGACCGAGTCTAGCAGCACACCCGATGGTGTCAATGGTCCCCTGCATGAAGTTGCCCGTCCTCCAGTGGCTCCATACAGGGTCCCCCTTCTCTGAATTCTAATGTTGTGCCTTTTCAGCCTCACGCGGATCCTAGGTGCCCTAACCTGGAGGTACGGCTTCCCATTAACGAGCTCCTTGAGGTTTGTCGCATAGCCCTTGAGTTGGCCAGGTTTTCCATTGCAAGGCCCAAAGCGCTTCACTTATTCACTGATGGCTCTGTCAAGCGCACCTCTGCACTTGGGTCGTCCTGGGCCTTCGTTGCCACTGGGGAAGATCAATGCGCGTCGACGTTCTCCTTTCGAGGGTGGTTGGCCCCGGATCTTTGCAGCTCCTGCAGGACTGCCGCGGCACAGGAGATTGCATCCAGTGCGGAGAGCGAATTTGTCGAATACGTTGGGCAGGAATCGACCTGCTATGCCACGACTCGGCGGTTCCTGCTTCCATCCGAACCGACTCGCTAAATGTTGTTCGAGGCATATCTGGCACTTCCACCCCCGCCCCTGCCGACACCATTGGCCGCCTCGCGTGCTCTCTGTGGAGCGTTCTTCGAACGCGTCGCCACGTTGCCATCTCACACGTCAAGGGACACGCGGGTCACCCTTGCAACAGCTTGGCTGATTGGATAGCTGGTGCCATCTCAATGAAGGGACGGAAATCCTCCCCACGGTATTTCCGCCTTGATCCATACAAATTACCGCTTACCACAAGCATAGAGAATGGGACTGGTTGGCTGAGGCCGCTTACGTCAGAGAAGCGTTTCCTGTACAGCTGGGAGGATTGGGATCTCGCGTGCCTAGGTGGTCAGCTGACCCTGACACCATTGTTTCCGCCATCACCTCCCCCCCCCTCATCTGTTTCCCGCCCCCCCCCCTCACCGTCGTCAGTTTGCGAGTGGCCCAATAAAACGCTAGAATTGCCAACGCCACCCTCACCTTCGGTGAGGCGGGTAAGCGAAGACGAGCTCGAGCGTAATTTCTTCGCTTACAAATGCTAGAGGAAACCGCCCACCTTGTTGGAGCGCAGGAGGCGCGCGCTCCTAAAGGTGCGAGGGTGTGTGACGGCTTCTTCATTATCCCTTCGGGCTCTGACCAAACGGGACTCTGGGCGGAGGCTTGGGTCAATGCGTGCACCCCTTATGCCACCAGAGGCTCCAAAGAATTAAGAATTGAACCTAAGCATGTTCGTGTCCTCTTTTGTAATAGCCGCATCTTGCTTGTGCGGGTTTGCGCCCCATCCTTTAACCGCGTGTTTTGCGTTGCTCATTTCCCCGACCCCGAAAGCGACCGTAACTTACAGGGGGACTTGAAGCGCACCCCGCATGAGAATTTAGCCAAGTGGGAGCCTTCGGTCTGTCTGCGGGATGCTAATGCACGGCTAGGCACCGCCATTTTTTCTGCCGCTGGAGATGCCCACCCCCGCCAACCCGAGGACGCCCAGAGACACATAATGCACCGGCTCGCATTGGAATCATCACTCAAGCATGCCAGCACCGATCGGATGGGCAGCCCTGAGGGCTACACGTTTGCATCTAATAGAGGCATTTGTCATATACTAGATTACATCGCCACGGACGCCGCGATGCCCCAGAGCATCACCCACTGCAGGGTTGAGTCTTCTTTTGACAACGGGTTACGACTAAGGATCATCTGCCGCTCTTCGCTTCCTTCTCTTTGTCTTGCGAAGCCCGCATCCGTCCTTCCCGTTCGGCTCCCAATCTTGATCCCCACAAGTTGGACGATCCAGATGCGCGTACCAGGTTTCAACATTTGCTCATGGCCGCTCCTCCAGTTCCGCGGGACACAGAGCTCAACGCTCACTGTTGTGATGTCGCGCAGTCCATATCCCAGGCGGCTAAGGGATGCTTTGCGTTGAAACAAAGGCTGCCCAACAAGCCTCACGTCCCCCCAGCTTGCATGGCCATGTTTCAGCGGCGAAGGGGGAATCAACGCGCTCTCCGAAGATGGTTGATTGACTCCCCGTGCGCTGACATCACAGACAGCAAACACATCGCATCTCTGTCAAGGTTCGCTGGCCGGGCTCTCCATGGAGATCTCAGTAGCATCGCTGCGAATGACATGCCCCCTTCCTTTGTTGATGTGATTTCTCTGTTGCGCTTCGCCTCGCAGTTACATGTGTCTTGCTCACTACCAAGTCCTGATTATGCCATGCCCGCTCTTCTGAAGCTCTCAGGATGCATCTGGAGGCTGCCCATGTCTTTTTCCTCGGGAATCTCTTTCGCGAAGTGGCCATATCGGCCGACGCCAAACTTCCCAGGGACGAGTGGCAGCACCTATAACAAGTTACTTTCCGAGGGTGGGAGGAAGAAGGATCAGGGCCTGTCCTCGGAATCCATTCCGCTGATGACGGACGAGGGCGTCGCGCCCCCTTGCCGTGACCCCGGCGGGCACGAGCATCCGCGCATCCTTGCCGCGCATGTTGAGGTAACAGACAACGTGCAGCAGCACGTCCGCAACGTGGAGAAAGGC
Source organism: Prorocentrum cordatum (assembly GCA_963575745.1). NCBI lineage: Eukaryota > Dinophyceae > Prorocentrales > Prorocentraceae > Prorocentrum > Prorocentrum cordatum. The sequence continues at coordinate 1,223,633 of CAUYUJ010018393.1, forward strand.
AAGCGATTGCCTGCCAGCGGCATGATCAAACAATATAACGACACACCCAATTTGTTCAACGATATCCAGACCCACTCGATCCATTACACTCCCACTACTTTGGATCTCGAGTATCTCATGAGAACTTTCCGTCGAGGGAAGGCCCCTGGGGCGGGCGGCAATGCAAGTTGCCTATTCAAGGTTGCCCCCCTTAGGAGCAAGCCCATGTTCTCTGCCCTCTTCTTGTTAAATCCTCTTTTCTTGAAATCGGGCGAGGTTGCCTTTTTGTGTCAAAGGCTCGAGAACCACGGCCACTGCGAAAAAACAGCGTGACATCTTGCTTGCTAGCACCGCGTGCAAACTGTATCATAAGCACATGCGTTCCCTTGCCCAAGATTTCACGGCACCAGCCCTCTTACGCGAGCAATGCGGAGGGGTCGGTGGCCGTAGCGCGGACATGATTACCCTCTCGGTTAGGTCCTTCATTAGATATTGCAAACGCATTACAACGTCGGGAATGATCTTGTGTCTCGACCTGGTCCAAGCCTTTCATTCCACGATTAAATAGTTGGCCCTTTCACTTCCTGGAGAAGAAGATCGCCTGCGGGACGCCCTCGATGGGCTGGACATCCATCCTGTCCTCCTGCAGGGGGTTAAGGCTCAGCTTGCCCAGGGCCCAATGTTGGCCCAGCTTCCCCCCCTGGTGAACTGGCGCTCCTCGTCCAGGAAACGCGGCGAGGCGCGTTCTGACGGGTTCGGGACGCAGCAGACTTCGTTGCCCCTAGGCTCGGCTCTCCACCAAGCACGGCGGCTGCCACGAACATCTTTAACGCCGTTTTCTGTCGGGTACACATGGACATCACATTGGCAGTCCACTCTGTTGGGTTATCTCTTCAAGAGGCGCATCACGCCCCCACTCCCCACGTTTCCACGCTACACGACTGGGATCGTTGCTGCTCAGACCTTCATGCGTTGATGATCTCACAGTCATGGCCCCCGTCGCCGATCCTTGCGATACCCTCGTCGCCGCGAGAAGCCTCGGAGATCCGGCGCGCGTCTCTGCGGCTCGCGCGGGCTTCAGCATCCACGCTGCCAAAACTAAGTTCCTCTCCTTTGTCTCAACGGCAAAGGGTCGCGCGCAGCCATGCGGGATCTATCAGGACACTGCTTGAGCGAAGTCTCATCCAGCCGCTGGCCTCACGCGTTTCCTGTCTCCCTGGTCCACAAAATCTTGGGGCCCCAGGTTGCAGCGGATGGTCCCCTAGGGCTGGATGTCACCGCCAGGATCGCTAAGTCTGCGAAAGCACTTCGGCTTATTCGCAACACTGTTGCTCCCGGGACGCTTGTGAAAACCAATTGTAAGGTCATGCTGGCGGAGGCACCTGCGTCCTCCGTGCTTTTCTTCGGGAGTCCTGTCTGGGCCCGCTTAACCGTCTGCCGATCGAGGAAAGTAACCGCCGCTCACCTTGCAGCACATCGAGTGGCTACGGGTCAAGCGGACACCAACAATTCGGAGCTTCATCGCCTCAATGCCAAGACTCTCCTCCTTGTGGAAAGGCTGCCCACTAAGGTTGTTCTGATCATCGGGGGGCTCCGCCTCCTGTCCTGGGTTGCATGCAAAGGTCCACCAGTGTTACGTTGTCTACTCGACATGAATTGGCAAAATCTTGGTGGATGGGCTGCATTGATCCGAGAGGATATCTCCTGGCTCAAGTTTTGTTGCCGAGGTCCCGTCTGCTGATAACGACCAGAGTCCCCGGGTCCGGCTTGTTCGGACCTCCCCTAGGGACTACGCAAATATTCTTTCCACGGCCATCAGGAGGGCTAAACGTTATTACTCAGATCGGGAACATATTCAGGTTTTGCAGCATCAATTTGACGAGTGCGTATCGGAACCCACTTTCCCAGATCCGCGTCCTCCTCCCCGCTGCCTCTGTTACGAGCGTGGGCGCGTTGCATGCAGTGAACAGCAAGTCAGGGCCCACCTTGGACGCTACCACAAGACGGCGAAGTCCGCCTCCAGGCTGGCGACAAGCTCCCTGTGTCAGGTATGCTTACGGAGCTTCAGACATATAACCAGGTTAACTAAGCACCTTTCCAATTCCCCTGCCTGCAAGGCCGCTTGGGCGCAGTCCACCTTTAGGCCCACTGAGCAAGACATCCGCGAGGCCCATGAAGAATCTCGCAAAGAGGCCTTCCCTAATCGGCCCCATGGGCCCTCAGATGCGCATGCTGCGGCCCCTTGGCTGCAGCGTTTGCCCCCCCCCCCCCCCCCCACCACATACTGTGCCGAAGGCTCGGGCTTCTCGTGGGGTTCCCAAACCTGCCCTTCCCCTCGTTCCCACTCCTGGACCCCCTGTTGTTACCCCCCCTGGGCCCTCCCAGGCTCCCTGCGCGATGCCACGAGTACTTGTTGCATATGTTCTCTGGGCATCGGCGCGTGGGCGACTTCCACGACCACTTCGAGAGACTCCTGTAGACCCATGAGGCTCAGTGTTGGGCACTTAGCAGCGACCTCGCCAACCACAAGGAGCTAGGTGACCTCACAACGCCAGGGACTGCGGACCTCTGGATTCACATGCTTCGTCCGGGGCGAGTGGCTGGAATACTTGCAGGAACCCTTTGCGAGTCTTGGTCTGTCGCTCGACACCGACTTGCCCTTCACGCGCGCAGGCCTCTTCGCCCGCTACGTCATGCCGCGGAGCTCTGGGGGCTGGACCGTATCGTACCGCCAAACAGGAACAGGTTCAGGTTTCGGTGGCCAACCAATTTCCACGGGTGGCCCTTCGTTTCTTGCATGAGGCTTGGCGGCACCACATCCCTGCAGCGTTAGACCATCCTGCCCGTTCTTCTCATGTGGAGGGCGCCCCCAGCATCTGATTACCACCTGATGCCAAACGGTTTATCACCCTTCCTGGCACGGCTCTCAGTCCATCCACCAGTGTAGGTTCGGGGCCCGTTGTTTGAAACCCACGGGTTTGCTTGCTGTGCATCTCACCTCCATGGATCAGTGGTTCAGCCAGATGGAGGGAGGTCCTTCGTACATTCACTCCGCGCCCCATCCCCCTCTGCGCGGCCTGGCCGTCACAGGTGCGCGGGGTGCCGCGGCGGCCAATGCCTATCCGTCGGGCATGTGCCGCATGCTCGCCGCCACCTTTCTCACATCCGATCGCGCTTCCCTGAACGTTGTCTGCCCTTCGTTAACGGCATCCCCTCTAGGGTTCCCCCTGGCTCCTTCCATGACCCACGACCACTCAAGTGGACACTTAGTCAGATATGCAAGTTGCGCAGGACGATCGACTTAGAGGGTCCTGACGACTCTTGGGAACTTCCGCGCGGAGTCCGGAGTTGTTACACTCCCTTGGACCCTTTTTTATATACGTGAGGCCCATTCTGACATTGCGTATCGCTCGCTGGCACGCAGGCGTCCATCCGACTCCTGACGATTGTGCCGTACGACGAAGGACCGATTCACTCACCAAGATTTGCCGGCCTCCGTATTGCCTTCCTTCCCTCTTGCATTATTGCTCAGTTGAGTACAAGAAGGGCTTGTGCGCGAAGACGCCGACACGGCGCTTTTTGCTGTTTCCAGCGTCGTTCAATTTAAACACAGTAACTCACAGGTGCGCAAGTTGTTACTGATTTGCGCTCGCCGTTGGCAGTACCGCTGTTGTTTGCGCGGAGGACTACGATTTTCCACTTCTTGCGCCGCTGGCAGTAGCCCAGATTGTTGGGTGAAGGTATACGTCCTCTGTCTTTGGTTTGTACCTGGGGTAGTAACCCAGGCAACACTCATGGCGTTGGCCGCAGCTCTTCTTCTTCTTTTCCACATGTTTTGCTGCTGTTGCTTCTGCTCCTTTCCCCGGCTCTTCTCGCTTCTGTTCTCTGTATAGGCATCGACCTTTTGTCTTACCACGAACGAGCGAACGAACGGACGAGGAGGAGACGGAGGAGGAGGAGGAGAAGATGGAGGAGGTGCAGGAGCAGGAGGATGTGAAGGGAGAGGTCGAGGAGCGGACGATGGCCTCAATTCGGTACAGTCGAAATGGGTGCGAAAAGAGTGGGTCGTCGTAGTCGTCGTCGTCGTCGTCGTCGTCCTCGCCGTCGTCGTCGTCGTCGTCGTCGTCTGTCGTCGTCGTCGTCTGTCGTCTGTCGTCTGTCGTCTGTCATCTGTCGTCATCTGTCGTCGTCCGCCCCCCGCATATTCTCACAGGCAGCACCCTCGCCTCACGAGGCGTCGAGTGCTACGCATCCGGGGTAGTGGGCCTGAGAGGTGCTGGGGTCGGCCTCTTCGTCGCCGTGGGGACGGAGACATTCGACAGTCCCCGCCCATTCTGAGTGGGACTCGCTGTCGATGTCGCCACGGACGCTGTCCTCTTGAGACAAAGAGTTGCCTGCCCAACAGCGGTCGCTGCCGGTTGTGGACAGCGTTTGGTGTTGGGCATTTTTTTGAAAACAAATGTTGCCGTATCATTTCCTGTGTGCCAAGCAACTCATAGGAGTAACACTGATAACTGCCATCGATCATCTGGGAGGGAGGGGGCACCCCCTGAGTGATAGCATGCCCGATCGTCAACCGGTACCAAATGATGCTCAGGTGTGACAGTGCCCAAGGGTGGTTCCCTCCCGATGGGTTCTCGGTGGCGGTGGTTGATGCTTCTCTTTCGGACAACGGGCTGCGAACATCGGTCGCGTGCGTTTGGCAAGTCAGCTGCCTCGATTTTGAATTGTCCAGGACCCTCAAATCTACGAACTCGGGCGCGCACCGGCCCCCCTCGAACCTATTGACCGAGGCCCCGAATCTACTGCCTCGTTACGGGGCCCCAAATCTACAAACTTGGGCACGTCCCCGCGCCCCAAATCTGCAAAGTCTGGGCGCACCGACGCCAGGGTGCGCACCCAAATCAGTAGATTTGGGGTCTCGGTGCGCGCCGGAGTTAGCATATTTTGAAAACCGATGTGCGCCCAAGTCAGTAGATTTGAGCCTCGGTGCCCGACTGAGTTAGTAGATTCGGGGCCCTGGAGCGCGCCAAAGGTCGTAGATTTGGTGCTTTGGTGCGCGCCCGAGTTCGTAGACTCGAGGGCCCCGGGCAGCCCAAATAAGTTTTCAATGAAGGTGGGCCCAGAAGTGGACCTCCTGACTGGCCAAGGGTGTGTCGTATATCCACGTTCAGATGGTGAACTTGCAGTTTCTCAGAAACACTGGGTGGGGGACTCCACGATGTTGCAATTGGCCAGACAGGACGGGAGGCGGGAGCAGCAGATATTGGCCCATCATCTCGGTCATCCTTCTCCTCCTCATCATCCTCTTTCCCGTGCATGTTCGCCCTACCGTACTCCTACTTTCCGCCGTTGCTGCTCGACGCACCTCAACACCCCTCTGCGTTCTCACACTGCTGCTGCTTACGCGGCTTCTCCCTCTTCTCCTCGTCCTTCTCCTCCTCTTGTTCCTCCCTCCTCCTGCTCCTCTGCCTCCCTCCCTCCTCATCTTTCCTATTTCCTCCTCCCTCCTCATCCCGCCTGCTCGCCCTCCCCCCTCCTCCTCCTCCGCCTCCTGCTCCTCCTCCTCCTCCTCCTCCTCTTCCTCTTCGCCCTCTTCCGTAGCCATTTCGGCTCAAGTTGCCCGCTCCGTTGTCGCCGTGCCACCTGTCGACAGATTTTTTTCCGAGGGAGATGTTCGGGGCCCTCCTGAGGAGCCCAGTAGCCCAGGCGTCGCTCGCTCTCGGCGCTCGCCCTGCGTGGCGGGGCTTCGCCACGGGCGCCGGGAAGCGGGTCGCCGTCGTTCTGGCAGGGTGCGGCGTCTACGACGGCGCTGAGATCACCGAGGTCGGGATGGGCATGCGTCCACTCATCGACCCCCTTCTTAAGGATGCGTTTTCTGCAGGTTCTGTGGCCCCTTGAGGGCCAGCGCCCGCATTCCCGCCAGAAGCGAGGCGGCATTCACATGTTGATGGGTTTGGGATGCCGTACTCTTCATGTTTGGTGAGTTTTTCCGTTTTACGTGATTTGATATTTGGTGGTTCTACGCATGTAAGGAGCAGAGGCCGAGTGCCCATGCCAATGCCGAGGCCACCGCGTGCCTGGTGCACCTGTCCAGGGCGAGGGCGGAGGTGCGATGCTTTGCGCCCGACAAGCCGCAGATGCACGCGGTCGACCACACAATGGGCACCGAGCATACGGAGACGCGCAACGTGCTGAAGGAGAGCGGGGCTCACGTGACGGGGGTCGATGCAAACGGGGGTCAGCCAGAGTGCCGGCTCTTGCAGGATGTTGCAAAGCCAGAGTTGCATTGACCCAGGTTTGGGCGCAGGATCTTGCAAAGCTTGGCTGGCCCTGGTTTGCACTGACCCGGGTCAGTAGATGCCCGAGGAGAGTGCCCGTATCGCGCGAGGAGCGGTGGTCCCGCTCGCCGACCTCAAGGCCGCCGACTTCGACGCGGTCGTCTTCCCGGGGGGCTTTGGCGCCGCGAAGAACCTCAGCAGTTGGGCCGTCGACGGGACGCGGTGCAGCGTGGACGCCGACGTCGTACGTGTGATCAAGGACTTCCACTCCAGTTCCAAAGTCCTTGGGATGTGCTGCATCGCGCCCACGCTCGCCGCGAAGGTCCTCGGCAAGGTTACTGTCACAGTCGGGCAGGAGGAAGGCGATGCCTGGCCGTATGCTGGGACGGCCGGACAGATCTCGAGCTTGGGGGCCACCCATGTGAAGACCACAATATCGGAGATCTGCGTTGACAAGGAAAACAAGCTTGTGACGAGTCCCGCATACATGTACGATGGGCGACCACATGAGATATTTGACAACGTCGGCCAGATGATAGGAGGCGTCCTGGAGCTGGCCTGATCACAGCTCAGTGAGCGCGGGCTTGCTCGAAGGTTTCCCTAGCCTTGAGCTCGATTTCGAAGATGCTCTTCCTCTTCGCTGTTCCCGTAGGTTGAAGATGCCTTTGTTTCGAACATGTTCCTCGTCGAAGATGCCTTGAATACGTCTACTCAGCTATTCCTCGTCGCCCTCCTTCAACAATCGCCCCCCTAGCCCTGGTTGGGGGCGCCTTCTGGCCAGCACTTCAGCCGCGGTGACGAGAAGAGCCCTGGATGCCCAAGAGGGTGACACACACAGTTCTCTATGCCCCGGCCCCCGACCCTCGGTTCTAGGGCTTGACTCAAGACCATAGATGCCCTGGCTTGATTCGTCCTGCTCCCCCCCGACCCTCGATGCTCGGTCTTCCACCAAGACCAAAGATGCCCTGCCCTGATTTGTCCCAATCCCGACCCTTTCCAGAGGGTCGGCCCTTGGTCCCCTATCAGGCTCTTCACGGCCGCGGGGCCCGGCGAGGGCCCCCTCCAGAGGCCGATCGGCGAAACACCTCCGCATTGTTTCAATACGTCGGGCGCCTGGGTCCTCATCCCCCCCCTCCCCCCAGACATCCCCGGCGCGCCTCGACATTTTCTGGGCGAGGGCTCCAACCATGTGCAGTTGTGAGTGCCGTTTTTTCGGGCATCGCCTTCGGGGGTTCTCCTCATGCGGCCATGCCGCATGCTGATGGTGTGCCGAGATGGGGCGGGGCCGCCATGTGGGCACTGCCGCTGACATCTGGCGCCTCGGACAAAAAGCAAGGCGCTCCTGCAGGCCCCGTTGAGGGCCTCCGTCAGCCTAGGGGCTCGCGGGGTGGAAAGCCAGCCTTGGGGAAGCGGCCCACGCTCCGATCCTCTGGAGAGGTCGGTTGGTTTCCGCTGAGATCATTCATCGAGTGCCCATTGTCCCATCCACGGTTGGTGTCCTTCGGCTTCTATTCCATGTGTCGGTCGGCGCGTGTTTTGGAATCTGTGGGCCCACGGCTATCAGATCGGAGCTTGCCGGAGGTATGGCCCTTGCGAGACCATGGATCAGGGGCATCGTTGAGGGCGGGGATGGTCTCCAGGGGGGCAGCATCGACCCCCAATCACTCATTCATCGCCGACAGGGGCCCGATAGCCCACCCCGCCCGATAGCCCGCTCCTTTGCGATTGGCGGCCTGCCGCCGATCTGTCGGTGATGTATCACCGATTCCAGCCCAATTCCTTCTGCCCTGAGCCGGTCCCCTCTGATGGGTCCTCTGCACGGATGAGGATTTTGGGGGGGATTTGGTATTCAAAGCGCTGCAAGCCCGTTGTCTGGAGCGCACGCCTTTCGACAGGCATGCTTGCCTGGCATATGTTTTCCTTGTTTACTGCGCCGTTCCATGGGTCCCAATATGTGCTTCCTCTCTGTCTTCTCTATTTCCTCCTTGTCCTCTCTCCTGACAGTTCCCTCTCCTTCCCCTTCCCTCCTGGCGCTTCCTTTCTTTGGACTCAACTGCTGGGAGGCTGAATTCCGAATAGGCGCTGGTATATCTCTTGTCGAGAACTGGCCCAATCAGGTGGAATTCCGCTGAATACGGCCCAGTCCCGCTTAATCCGGCTCACGCCCGCTTCATCCGTCTTCATCCTGGGCTTATGCAGGCATGATCCAGCTCAACGTTTTTCATGTGGCTTAATCGCCCGTAGTCGTGCTGATGAAGTCCTTCCAGAAGTTGCCTCCGCTCGAGGACGCACAAGCATGTATTCAGTCGGCCACACGCAGGGGTGGGTAGGGGGAGGGGGGAAGGCTTCTTCGAAGGAGGCTGCTCCCTAGACGGCGCGGGACTTATCTATATATGTAAAGTCGGCACCTTCTAAGAAGCAGCCTCTTTCTAAGAAGCCTTCCGCCCTCCCCCTGTGGACGTGTGACCCCCAGGCCCAGACATCCGGCGCCTCGTAGGAGTCGAGACGGCCAGTCCCCCGCGAGGTTTGGTCTCCAGGAGGAGGAGGAGGAGGAGGGAGGGAGGGACAGGACGGGACGGAACGGGAGGGAGGGAGGGACGGGAGGGAGAGATTGATTGAGGAGGAGGAGAGAAGGAGCGACGGGAGGGAGGGAGGAGGAGGAGGAGGGGGAGGAGGGGGCCCATCTTTACTTCTTTCATGCTCCGCGGCGCCCGCCAGGTGCACTTGATCCGAGCCGTCCTCTATTGATTCTCTTTTGGCCTTCCAAGAACGCCACAGGAAAACCTTGGGTCGCTCTAGCGTAGAAAGGAGGAGGAGGAGGAGGAGGAGGAGGAGGAGGAGGAGGAGGAGGAGGAGGATGAGGAGGAGGAGGAGGAGGAGATAGACCCCTTTGCGCGCGCCTCCAGTCAAGGCGCGCGGGCTTGAAGTCTCCCCCCCACCCTCGGCGGAGGGCGGGAGGCCGCGCCCGCTGCGGCCCCCCGCGCCGGCTGGAGCGGCGGGGCCCCGGGAGGCGCGGCCTCGCACGCCGCGGACAGGACCTTCGGGCCTCCAGTGTCGGAGCGCAAGAGACGGGGGGTCTCCTCCTCCTCCTCCTCCTTCTCCTCCTCTCCTCCTCCTCCTCCTCCTCCTCCTCCTCCTCCTCCTCCTCCTCCTCCTCCTCTCCCCTCCCTCCCTCCTCCCTCCTCCTCCCCCCTCCTCCTCCTCCTCCTCCTCTTCTTCCTCCTCCTCCTCCTCCTCCTCCTCGCACCCCGCGGGTTAGTGAGGGCGCCCGGATCTTGCAGGAGCCTGCAGGGCCAGGAGTGCCCTGGCCCGGGCTTGGCTGCAGGAGCCTGCAGGATCCTGCAGGGAGCCTGGCCGGCCCGGGTCTGGATGCACCCGGGCCAGCAGGTCCCCGACAGCTCGGGCGTTCCCAGAAGTGCCCCTGACCCGAGGTGCCCCCAGGACTTCCAAGGAGGCCCCCATGGCCTCCAGAGCACCCCTATCACGAGGCGCGGGGGGCTCCATGGGGGCCCCAAATCGAGCAAGAAGCTGGGGGCAGTTTGGGCCAGGGGTACCTGTAGCAACTCCCGACCAGTGTGCGTGTCATCGAAAGCTTTGTATGCATGTAAGTATGTATCAAGATATATATATATATATATATATATATATATATACATACATACAAATACCAGACAGAAACAAGAACCCAGACCGCTAACCTTCCTTGTGTTCCCCTCTCCGGGCCTCCTGGGAAACCCTCGTCGCCACGGCCAGAGTCACCTCGAGGTTGTGGTCATAATGCACCCCGACAGAAGTCTGGGGAGTTTGGGGGAAACGTAAGACTCGAGTACGCTAGAGTTCGGGTTCGTCTTTTTAAGAAGCCCGCACTGGATTTGTACGGTCCAGTTTTCGTGGGATGCTTGCAGCGGGAGATCGCGTCGAATTTCAGAGTGGTTCTCGTCATTTTCTTGACGACCCTGTCCGGCCAACCCGAGTCCCCAAAATCCGAGTGTCACGTCCAGAGTTGCCGAACTGGTACCTTTTGGGTTCCCCAGTTTGGGCTTTTGCTCCTCCGAGAACGGCTCGGGACGAACAGCGGGCCCCAAGAGGAAGGGTCGGGACGTCAAGGGATCATGATCAGGTGGTGACAAGCCAGGACGTCGGATCTCTGCGGATCTGTAGAATTGGCCTGGGAGCCTCCTTCTCATCCTCTCCTTGTCTCAGAGCTGTTTCTGTTCCCTCCCACCTCCTCCTCCTCCTCCTCCTTTGTCCCTCCTCCTCCGCCTGTCTCCTCATCCCTGCCCCCTGTAGAAATTAGTACGGCTAATTTTGCTTCTGCTCGCCATCCGCACTCTCAACCGGTTGTTGTTGTTCGCCCCCCTCCTCAATACGCGTTCCTCCCGCATCATTCTTCTCTTCTTCCTCTTCCGGAGACCTGTATGGTTCACTCCAAGACTCGTGTGGTTCACTCCCTGATCAAGGCAACTAAGCGGGTCATCGTTTCTAGCGTCGGATCGAATATGCGACGCGTCAGGGGAGATGGATTGGGGGGTCGAGGGATGTGTGCTTAGCAGAACGAAGAGGGAAAGGAGAACATGTGGCAGACGGTAAGGAATGAGAAGGAGGAGGAGGAGTCTGTCGGTCTGTATTCCCCAGACGAGCTTCACGTGCCATAACTGCTACTGCTACATGCTCTGTCGCCCGAGCTCTTCGCATTTGGACACAGTGGGAGGTCCTCAGAGCGGTGGAGCGGTGGTCAGTGGTTCGCTGACTCACCCGACGCGGGGCCGGATTTGCGAGTAGAGAGACGGGCACACCCGAGTGACTCCAGGGCGGTGGGGCCACAACGGCAAGGATGAGGAGGAGGAGGAGGAGGAGGAGGAGGAGGAGGAGGAGGAGGAGGAGGAGGAGGATATAGGAGGCATGAGGAGGGTCACGGGAGGGAGGAGCAGGATGAGGGTGGATGATACAGGAGGGAGGGGGGTGAAGAAACCAGCCCATTCAGAAACGATGCTCAGGCGAGTTGCCTCGATATCAGGAAGTAGGGTAGCATGCATTGGAACGAACGGCTGGAGAAGCCGTCGAACCGAAGTTCTGGAACAGCCTGAGCAGACCTAGGACTGAAACTCATGTGCTTTCGCAGCCCAATCGAACGACGAATGGCGGAGGAGAATGATGAGGAGGCGGGGGTAAAAGAAGGAAGAGGAGGAAGAGGAGGAAGAGGAGGAGTCAGGATGCTGGAGCGTCCTGAGGGCCTACGACTGGCTCTTGGGGGTCATCTTGCAGCGTCTTGGGGTGCTCTTGGCGCCCTCTTGAGACAATGTTGGGAGCGCTCGGGGCTCTCTTGGGGCCTTCTCGGGGTCCTCGCTGGGGCTTCGGAGGCCTTCTTGAGACCATCTTGGAGGACAACGATCAAAGCATGGGGGTGGGGTCTTCATTCGCGCTGCACCTCTGGAGTTCGAAAAGTCGCCTCCCCGGGCCCTCGTAGGACGCTCTTGGGGCGCTCTTGGGCGGTTTGGGGGGCCGTATTGGAACCCTCTTGGGCTCCTTCTTGGGTTTCTCTTTGGCCCTCTTGGTGCCATCGTGAGGCCATCGGAAGCGAACAGGCGAGAAGGTCAACACATTGATTCCCCTTCGGGGGGCGTCTTGTGGAGGCCTCAAAGCCACTTGGACCCATCTAGGGGCGGTCCTGGGATCTCTTGGGGTGTGCTGGAATCCATCTTGGGCCATCTTTGGCCATCTCGGGCCATCGTGGAGGCCACATTGGGCTATCTGAGGCCCTCTCGGTGCCGTCTTGGGCCATCTTTGACGCTCGAGCGCCTCGCGGGGCGCCCATTCCAGACTCAGGGAAAGGGGGCAGTGGAAGAGGTACACCTCTAGCCACCCGAAGGGGAAGATGGAGGTTGGAACGAGAAACGCCCTGAACCACCTACGCTCCAAAGGGCTGGTGGGACTTCCAGTGACCACGTGCGACAGTATCAGGGCATCGGATCTCTGGGAACGCAGCCCCCTGTCCACTAGCGCCCATGGTTCGGACGAGTAGGGCCGATGGGGGTGGGGGGGTGGGGATGGGGGACACGAGGAGGACAACACCAATGATAAGGAGGAGAAGGATCAGCGGGAGGAGGAGGGAAGAGGGACGAGGAGGGATCAACATACACAATCGAGAGGGAAAGAGAGATAATGAAAGAGGGGGGAGGGAGATGGTGGAGGGGCGAGAAAGGTCTGCCGTAGCCTGGCACGCTCCGCACGACCAGAGCAGATGGGCTACGACAATCGCGCGTCTGCCCCGGCACGACCCACCTCGAACTGGCCTGCTTCAGGCGCGAGTGGACTTCCCCACAGCGACTCACCTCACCCACGGCGACTCACCTCACTTACGGTGACTCACTTCGACTCACTTTCGGCACCGCATCTCACCTCACGGATTTGCCCAACTCACGACATGTTACGCACGAGCACCTCCCTAATCTCTCTCATCCCCGCATCCGTTTCCCCTCTGCCTCTCATCCCTGCACCACCCTTCCCCACGTCCCTCCCTCGCACAGCCCTCCCAGTCCTCCTCCACGCACCCCCAAAATTCCTCAAGCGCACTCTCGCGGCAGGAACGCTCGTTTGCAGCAGTTGGCGGTCTACCGCGTCCGCGTGGAAGACTTCAGGGACAGCAGGGTGGCAGGCAGGGAGCTTGGGAGCTGAAGAGGTGTGGGGAGGAGTTAGCCAGAGGGCCTTCCACAGGGAACCTGCTCACACACAGGGCAAGTCCATCGGAGCGTTCGGCCCCAACCGTGATCCCCGAGCCTCCAGAGGCCCGGGTGCCGACTTGGCGCAATAGAGTGCTCGTGCCCGCCGATTCCACTGTCTGCCCCCTCCCCCTCCTCCCTCTCTCCTCTTCCTCCGCCCTCTCCCTCTTCCCTCCTCCCTTCCCATTGTACCTCTCCTCTTCCTTACTCTCATCCTCTTTCTTCCTCCTTTTCCTTCACCCTACCGCCTCATCCTCCCTCCTTTTGACGGTGCAACCCACGCCTTTCAAGTGAAAGCCAGAGTGTTCCAAGCGTACATCCCAATCTCCAGCTGTCAGGTTTGAAAGCTGGAGTTTTGCTCCTCGGTTGTGTCCGCCCAGGCTTGTGCGCGAACCGCCGACCTCGGAAGTCCAATGCGTCCAAGGCGTCTCTGTCTTCCTGCGCCGCTGTGCGGCAATTGGCAAAACACCGTTCTCTGCATCTGGTCGGTCATGCGTCGGTCCGCGACATGTGGGCCATCAGCCCAAGCCTCGTGGATAATCTCACCATGCAAGACGTGCACGTCGCGTCGGCACGCGCGAACAGCAGCGTCGTTTTACGAGCAAGGTGTCTGCGCTACCGGCTCGGAACTACCAGCGGGCTTGCAAAACGACAATCAGACGCGAGATTTCCTCTTGCACGTCCATGTGTGCGAAAGTGTGCCCAGGGTCCAACATGGAAGGAACGATCGACCATGTCATTTTGGAACTGATGCTCAAGCTCGATATTCGCCGACACGTAATTATATATTTACATGCATACATGCATGCATGCATGCATGCATGCATGCATTAATACATACAAGCATGCATGCATGTATGCATGCATACATGCATGTATGAGTGTCTTCTTTTGTGTCTGGCACATGTTCTGGGAGCTCAGCGCAAAGCTCGCCGATGTTGCCGTCGAACGATTTCACCAGATCAGCAAGGTTCCTTCCCCTTCCCCCCCCCCAGTCCATACTCCTCTTTTATTCTTCCTCCTCCTCCTCCTCCTCCTCCTCCTCCTTCTAGTCCTCCTCCACCTCCTCCCCCTCATCCTCTCTCCCCTTCCTACCTCACCCTTTCCTCCCCCTTCTCCTCCTTCTCATGTCGTGTGCTGATATGTGCTGTACTGTGCTGTACTGTTCTGTCTTGTACTCCGCGGACGAGTGTTTACGCGCCGAACTCCCCAAACAAAATTGAGCACGACTGAGGAGGCCCAACCGCTTTGGGCCGATGCACCGCCTTCGGCTATCACACTCTCCTGACCTGCCAGTTCACAGGCCTTGGCGCAGTAGGAGCTGGGCAGGATCCCGCCTCTCCTCCTACAGGCCATGAAGAAGGGAGAAACATGCTTCACCCTCCCGTGTGGCCTGTGCCCCCACTGCGTGCCGCGCGCCTCCTCCTTCTCATGCCCCCCCCTACTCCTCATACTCGTTGTCGTCGTCGTCCTCCTCCTCATCCTCCTCCTCCTGCTCCTCCTCCTCCTCCTCCTCCTCCTCCTCCTCCTCCCCCTCGTCCTCCTCCTCCTCTTCCTCCTCCTAGCTGCCATCTCCTCCCGAACCCACATTCTTCAGCGGCAGCGACCCCCCAGGTCCCACCCATACCTAGCGTTCACCTCACCTTCTACCTGCCATGCTCGGCCGCTGATGCATGTGGCGAGCCTGCGCGGGGGGGCTGATGGTGGGTCTCCTGCTCGTCGCTCTCTACAACCCCCTCTCCCTTGTGTCCGCAGCCCGACTGCGGGAGATTGCATCAACGCTGAACTGCGACCTGATCCTGATGCCAGGGACCAGGGTGAGGGAGTGGACAGGCCGTGAATATCACACACACGGAACATCGGCACCAAGTTCGAAGCATGATACCGGAGAAAAACACAAACCATAATCTTTTTAGGGCTTTGGGGCCCTAGGGCTATGAGGCTATAGGGCTATCAGGTTCTGGGGCTATTCGGCTATAGGGCGATAGATAGGGCTACGGGGCTATAGGACTATAGGGCTATAGGGCTATAGGCAGATCAGGCTATCAGGCTATAAGGCTACAAGGCTATAGAGACATAGGGCTATAGGGCTACAGGGCTACAGGGCTACAGGGCTACACGGCTATAGGGCTACAGGGCTATAAGGCTATAGGGCTATAAGGCTATAGGGCTACCGGGCACCCGGGCACCCTTGGGCACCCGGGCACCCGGGCGTGCAACGAAAATCGCCGACAAACCTAACTTAACCATATAAATCCGCTAGGACCCCTACAGAGGCAATCTCTGATTTGGGAAATACACTTCGGATGGCAACTGGCTCCCTTCGGCAACGACAATGCAGGGGTATACATAGACGTCACCATGTGTATGCAGTGTATTATGGACCACGTGGTATGGCAGGACGATATGGAGAGATCCGGGATAAGAGTGGAAGCGTCGACATTACATCGATATGTGCATATCCCCCGCCGATATGTGCGAGTGAACAGAAAAAAGAGCGAGCATACAAGCGGCGACGACCATTATAAAACATCTTCAACAACGACTCGAACTCACAAGCGCGAGCAGTACCCTTATATGTGGTTTGGACATAAATTCAGGTTTCGGGCTCTGGGAGGACGGCACCACTATGGACCCCGATCAGGACCTCCTGGGCCCCCACCATCTTCGACCGAACGGGCCCGCGGGAGAAATCATCACGACGGTGCTCCTTGACCTCGGGCTCATGTCACCAGGAACCTTCTGGGCCGAAAGCAGGACCGTCTTTTTTGGAGTCCAGGGAGACACATCGACCCTGAACGTCTTCGCCATACCAAAAGGTCTCGGGCCAGGTAGACGACATTGCAGTGTGGCATGACACGCAGGCCCCAGCTTTCAGCGCATCCCCGAAAGCACGCCTCGCGACCACGTTCCAGTAGCTCTCGAATTGCAAGGTGAGCTCCCGAGCCCGATCCCCTTGGCACCAAAGGCAACATACGACTGCCAAAATATTGCTACGGCGCTCCAAGCAGGGATCGATGGGGAGCTTTTTTTTCCATCGAGATCTTGAGCGAGCCATGCAGGCAACAACCGATTTCTTCATTGAATGCGCCACACAACATCAATATACATACGCTTTCAACGACACGTGGGCGAAGGCAACGCAGCACATCGGACTCCAACACTTCTCAT
The DNA here is from genome assembly GCA_963575745.1 of Prorocentrum cordatum. Classification (NCBI taxonomy): domain Eukaryota; class Dinophyceae; order Prorocentrales; family Prorocentraceae; genus Prorocentrum; species Prorocentrum cordatum. The sequence goes on from CAUYUJ010018393.1 coordinate 1,239,783, forward strand.
TCGAACAGAAGTCGAACGACACTGCAGAGCACATAATGCAGCAATAGCGTCTCTCCCTGGAGAAGCAGCGTGCAGCTTTTTGATTCGAGGCAGCGGAATATTGGAACACATACGGTCGTTGCCCAGACTAGAATGGTGACTATCTGGACGTCCTGACCAGAATCAAACGAAGTTCTCCCCAACTCCGACGTTCGGCTCGTCGTCGTCGCGCGGCGCACCGTGAACGCCTCCATCAAGAGCTACGCGATGCACGAGCACTAGGGCGCAGAAATACATATTCCCGCGCGCATCTTATCTGGCTGCTCTACAGGCGTGATGAACCGACGCTGCAACGCGATCTCATCCTACAAGCCGTCGCTTGAAGAATTAGATGGGGCACTTGGCACGTCGAGGATCTGACCGCGGCATGGGGGCGACGCGCATCCCCGACATGAACGCCATGCTCTGGGACTTCCTCTCGGAAGAACAGTGGACTCCCCAGGCCGCCCAGGAACAACGACGGGGACAGGCCGCCAGGGACCTCAGGGCCACGAGCAGGTCGGAGGAGGAAAATTGGCGATCAGAACGCACGCCGAACCCTCCGACTCTCCTGGCTGGACCTACCACCGACCCCAGCAGCCTGGTGCTTGGGGCGCACGCCCTCATTGATGAGAGACTACCCCTGCGCTGGGCTATTGCCGACGAGGGGGATGTCGACCCCTTCGGTGAGATTGACGATATGGAATTCGACATTCCTGTTTTTGGGGAGATACGCGGAGGCAGCGATGAGCCAATCGTTCCTCCAGCAGCTCAGTCTTCCACGCGCGCCCCTCCTCGACCCAAATGCGCTCGCCCTGGCGACCAACGGGCCCCCGACGGACGCGGGCGCATTCTTGCGGCCACCGCTCTGATGGCGAGAGCGCGTTTGGAATTTGAGAACGTGCTGATTCGATTTTTCGAGACGGGACAGCCCCCGTCCAAGTCCAGCGTCGCTGAGGGGGTCCTGCTCGACAAGCCCAACGGTAAGATCAGCGTGTGCAGCCAGAGAATAAATCGTACATGTATCAGTTTTTTTTTTTTTGAAATGCTGGCACGCAGCGTTACGCAGCTGGGGGGGGGGGGGGCAAGAGGAGGCATATGATGAATCGTTCTCTGGTAGATGGCATGGTTTTCTGAAGTATCGGAGGAGGGAAGGAGCCGTATTAGTACAACTACGTCTCAGGTGGTCTCTACGAAAAGCTAAGACCCCCCACGTATGCGAGCTTAGCGGCATGGCGGGTGAATTCTTGCGCCCATCCACATGGGGCCCTTAAACCATGCCTCTGAGGCCATGGCGCGCGGAGATCCTCAAGACTCGCGGCGCAGTGCCTGATCAACGGCGAAGTTTTAAAGATAACCGGTCCGAGGCTTTCTCCAGCCAGAACGGGGGGCTCCAGGGGTCATGTGAGGCACCTCGACAATTCGTCGGCGTTTTCGATCAGTGCTACGACGAAGTCATCGAGATCGACGGGGCCCCCATCTTCCTTTCAGGAGTAGTTGGGAGCCCGGCCTCGGACGGTTCGGTGGTAGGTTTTGCAGATTCTCTTCGACGGCGAATTCTAGAACACCCCTCGGCGTCTGGGGCTCTTCAGGCAATCCAGGGTGGCGACTCGAACGCGAACCAGTACCTGGGAAAATTGCGCTATCGACAAAACATGCAGAAGAAAGGCGTCATGCCGTGTCTGGGACTGACTAGAGGAAGTCGTCGCCTTCAGGAGATTTGGCCAGGGTCTCGTGGCATCGTTCGTAGTCGCGCCATGCATCTGGGAGCTAGGCACCGCGTGAGCGGCTCGAAAGCTCCAGAGGTGCAGTGCGGAATCCGATCCATGCTCGCGGGCTGGTCGGTCATCGATCTATCATGGCGCGAGTGCAGGTTGCATCGCCTCAAGCGCGAGCTCTTCGTTGGCAAAGTTGCGGAACGTGGCGTCGCGAGTTTAGATGCATTCGCCTTTAAGCCAGCTGAATATCAGAGAGTCGACTCCTGCACTGCAAAAGACCTACGAGTTCGAATGCGAGGTGCTGCCACTTCCTACGACGGGCAACGTTTTCGCCCATTTCGGAATTCAGAGGTGCTCTACAGATTTCGCATCCTCCCTGCTCGGGGGGAATTGGCGGCGCGCAGGATTCGGTGGCTTCGAGGCATGCTCACCCCCCGCCGCGCTCACATCCAAACCATCGCGGCAATCTTCGGTCATTTACATGAGGAACGACCAACCTCGTTGCCAGGCGGACAGCTCAGCATCGACGCGAATCTTCGGGCACAAGAGTTTCATCGCAGCCTGTGCTTCTACGAGGGGACAAGTGGGGCCGGGGGCTTTTTTCGAGGCTTCGGAAGCGACGGGGTCTTCATGGAAGGCCCAATGTGACCCCTTTCCGATTCGCTCCGCGAGTTTACTCGCATCAGCCCTTCGATCTTGAGAGCAGCCGCGTTCGCAGATTATGATAAATGGTGCACGGTAGTTCCAGTTGTACATTGCCCAATAGCTAAAATCGAACGCGCCTACACGTGTATGCTCGCGGACCCCTAGGGGGGCCATGCGGCCCCCAGATGGACACCTACAGGGCTCTCATGGGACACAAGACAAACGGACACACTATGAAATGGATTCTACATTGTGGTGCGATTACAAACCAACGTCCGACTTGTATGAGTAGATTATGGCAGGAGCGGAGATCCGCCCGCGGCCAGGCGCGCTGGACGCGGCGCGCGGCGTGGCGGCACCGCCAGCAAAGCGAGCACGCCATGGGGTCATTGCACGTGGGCCCCAGCAACGCCGCGCGCCTGCTGGGCTCAGGCTGCCAGAAGACGGCGACGAGATGGCGACGCTGCAGAGGGCGACGCTCAACAACGCGCAGATGGCCCGACGGAGCAGGGAGTCAACGCGGGGGCAGCGCGCGAGGAGGAGATCATGGCGGGCGAGAAGGACCTCGGCAGCCCACGGAGTCACACCGAGGTCGCTTTCGCAAGGGGCCCTGCGCAACCGGAGTTGGCGGGCCCATCCAAAGAGATCCTCGGCCTTTTCGACATTTCGGTGAACAACACGTCGCGCCTGCGCGCCGGGGGCTTGGCTTCCTTTTTCGCGCCAAGACGGGGCGCGCGGAAAACGGCCAGGAGAAGAAGTGCAAGGCGCAGGTGCTGCGCAGCGCTTTCGCAGCCAGCCCGCGCCAGGACGAGGAGTTGACGAAGGCCGCCAACCAAGCAAGGGCCCAGAACGCGGAAGGAGCGCAGGAACCCACCAGGCCGCCGCTGATCACCACCCTGCAGTTTCGCCAGGCAAAGCACCAAGCCGTGGTCCACGCAGGGGCCAAGCCGATCGGATCAGCGCCGCTGACGGCAGTGGAGAGAGCCATTCAAAGCCAGTTCCGAGACCGCCAGATCTGAGATATGCAGCAGTCAGCGTTGATGGGTTACGTAGAAAGGCTTGTAAAAACAGCGGTCGAGCCCGAGTGCAATCGGTCAGAATGGGTTAACAGTGGTAGAACGCAAATCCTGGGTGTGCCACTGGGGCTGGGTGTGTCACCGGGGCTACCCAGGTTCGACGTCGCCACTATCGTTAGAACGCAAATCCTGGGCGTGCCACTACGGCTACCTGGGTTCGTCGTCGCCGCAGCGATACGCCAGACCCGCGACAGCCTACTTCCAACCGCACCTACGACTCGTGGGCCGTCTACGACGGCGCCGACGTCTAATGGGATGGGAAAATGTTATATCTCAAATGCTAGCCGCTAGCGTCACGCTTGCGGCCGCCTACACCTCCTCGTCGTCTCTCCCCCTTGCTGGATCGCGGCTGGTTCCTTCAGGCCCCTGGGGCCAGCTCGGGCCGAGGCCTGACGGCCGAGGCCTTGCCTTCCTGGCCTGGCCAACTGTCTCTCTGGATGTCCAGCGGCCGTCTCATCCGACACTTGTGGCGGACTCGGCGGACTCGGCTCGTACATAGTATGAATTTCGCGCCCAGCATCGGCACCGCCCACGATCCCATCAGTTCCCCTCGACACCTACGCCGAAGATTCTTCTGCTCGCACATGTGAGTGTGAGGGCGGCTGTTGCGCGATGCGCATCAGAGCAGAACACCTCACAATCGTTTGAGCATGCATGCGCGCTTCACAGTAATGTAGGCACTTGATGCTCATCTGGGATGAGCGTTTCTTATCCATTTCAATGCGTCCACTGGCATGCATGTACATTACACGTAACGACTGCAGGTTGGGAGGGTTGAGCCCAGAGTTTCTTTTCTCGTTTTGTGAACACTCGGAGGTACGAGACGGCCTACGGCTGACGAGGGACCCAGGGCTCTATAGGTCTATAGGCCCCAGCGGGTTCTTTCAGGCGCCCTACCGCCTCGCCTTGAACAGTACCAGCAGCAATCTGGGGACGCTGACAGGCGCCCAACTCCCCAGGCCAGTGCAGCACATGCGCTCATGCCGAACCGTTGCCGAGGTCGCTCGCTCGCTCGTTCGCTCCTCATCCTCCTCCTCCTCAGCCTCCTCCGCCCCCCCAGCCCATGTGCAAGATGGAAGTGCGTTCAATATTGTTGGCCCCGACAGGGCTTTACATAGCCGAGGCCCTTGGCGAAGTTCACCTTCGTAAGCAACGCTTGCATTGTTTACTCCTGGGTGCCCGCTCCATAAGCGGGCACCGAACAGGTGCAGAAGTTGTAGAGTCATGCGCGCTGGGAAGTGAGAAGGGGCAGAGTCCAGAGTCCAGTCATGACACCTTTGCTTGCTCCCCATCCTTCCGCTCCAGGAAAGGGACGGGCATGTGCAGTTTCTCCTGGAGGTGTCGCAGCACGGCAGCGCCTCGTGGAGGCGTCCGCCCACTTTTGCCCGCCGCCCCTGCCCCGGAGATGCCGCGACAGCCACGATCGGGACGGACACAGGGGATGACAGAGAGGAGGAGGACGAGGAGGAGGAGTAGGAGGAGGAGGAGGAGGAAGAGGAGGAGGAGGAATTTCATCTTCCATCGACCCCATGGAAACACAACTACGCAATACAGAATCGTGATTGAAGCAGCGCCGAGAGACGAGCGCACGCAGGCCTGCCGCTCGTGGAGCCCCCCTGCGAGGCGTGCCCAGCCAGGGCGACTACAGGATCACATGCCCTGCGATGGGATTTGCAATGTCCGAAGAGGACGAGGGACAGAACCAGCACGGGGAACAGGGGGCGGGCTTACGTAGTGAAGGGCCGTGGGGGGGCCTGCCATCCCCGCGTCACAGAAGGATCGCGGCACAGTTCGTTTGGCAATTATCGGTTTCCGGGAGTTTTTGCTATGCCTTGGTTCTTTCGACAGTATGTAGAGGAAGACATTCAGATTTCTGCGAAGGGGGCCAGAATTCTGCGGGGCGGCGTTGCGAAAGAAGAGAGGGAGGAGGCGCGAGGAGGGGGATGACGGTGAGAAGGAGGAGGAGGAGGAGGAGGAAGAGGAGGAGGAGGAGGAGGAGGAGGAGCAGGAAAGAGGGAGGAGGAGGAGGAATGAGGAGGAATGAGGGAGGAGGAGGAGGAGGAGGAGGAGGAGGAGGAGGAGGAGGAGGAGGAGGAGCTGGTCCCATGATGAAAGGTCGCCAAGTGTTTACCATGTTGGCGCAGCGTGGATCCGAGGTGACCTGTTAGGCTCGCGGAGCCTTGTACAATGCGACGGGAGTGGAGCTGTGCCAAAGGGGGGCGGGCAGCCTTCTGCTTGTACCCCAATTCAAATTCTCATGCGGCTAAACGGGTTGGCGATCCAAAATCGGCCAACCGCGTGGAGTTGCTTCCCAAAAAAGTTCAATCTGGTTCGAAAGTCGGTTCGACGCATTAGTATCGTGGCCGCGGTTCGGCCCAGATCGGGCCGGTTTGCGCCCTGGTTCGGTTTAAACTGGCCGGTTCGGTTTGACACCAGTTTTGTTTTTTGCAGGGGGTCACGGGTCAAGGAGGGCAAGGGGGTGGTGTCAATAGGAGTCACGGTGGGTCAGGGGTGTGGGGGGTAAACGAGGTCAGCGGTCAGGCATCATGGCCACGGCCGTCCTCTGGTCAGCACCGTTGGTATCGGTCTGGTGGGGTCGGGGGGGATCCACCAGGGGGGTCCCGGGGGGTCCTCGGAAGGGTCGGAGTCCTGTCGGGGTCCTGGGGAGTCTGGGGGTTTTGGCTGGGGGGTCCCAGGGAGTCTGGGGGATCCAGGGGCTTCGGCGGGGTCCAGTGGCGGGGGGTCTGGAGGGTTCGGGGGGGGTCAGGGGGGGTCCTGTCGCGAGGTTTCGCGGGGGTCAGGACCCCTGGCTGACGAATTGCACACGCTGCTCAAACACGTCCACTGTGCCGTGATGAAAGATCGCCAGACTTCTGACATGCTCGCGCAGCGTTGACCGGAGGTGCCCCTTAGGCGCGCGGAGCCTGGTACAATGTTGCGGGGCGGGCAACCTCGGGCTTGTATCCCGATCTAAATTGTTATACGCCTAAACGGGTAGTCGGTTCGAAGACTGTGAACCGCGTCGATCGTTTCCCCCAACAAGGTTCAAACCTGGTACGGAAGTCGGTTCGGATGTCGGTTCGGAGCAATTGAAAAGTGAGCGTTACGAGCGGGGAATCCTCGACATGCAGGTTCGAACTCGGTTCGAAACAATCAAGAAGTTTGCGATCTGCGGCGCAGTTGCAGAACGTTACGAAGCATTGCAAGGAAGAAGCGCGGCGAGGCCTTCTCAAATGGCTGAGCGTGCCCAAACCCTGGCCGACGATCTGCACAACACATTCAAGCACGTCCACCGGGCAAGATGAGACCGTCCTCATGGCATGACCGCACCGTGCTTTCGGTAGCCATCGTTGTTCAAATTGCCGAGTTCGGTTTGAGTAGCCATGCCGACTGATGCTGAGTTGCGAAACCTTCGGCGGAATCGTGTGAAAACGTTACGATGTTCCGTAAAGAAGGAGAGCCGCGCGGCCTTTACAATACACGCCAATACATGGAGACCAACTGCCCAAAACGCTCAAACAGATCCACCGGTCAATCTGAGACCTTTCCTCTTGGCAATCTCAGGCCGTGATTTCAGTGGCCATTCTGGTGCAAGATGCCAGGGCCCCAATGAAGTTTCTAGACGGCTAAACGGGGTGGCGGTTCGAACGCGGCGAACCGCATGGAGTTTCTTCCAAGAAAAAGCCAGTGTCGAAAGTCGGTTCGAGTAGAAGTCGGTTCGGCACCGTGGAAACGCACGCGTCGCATGCGCCTCCTCGAATGGCAGGTTCGAACCAGATCCGTCCTCTGTTGGAGACATTCGAGATGTGAGCGTTGCGCGTGAGACTGCTTCGGGAAAGCCGGTTCGAACCAGGCCCGAACTCGGATCGGGACAGCAGAACACAAGGGTGGACTTGAACGGTGTTTTGGCAATTTCGTGGGCTGTTTTCTTTTCGATTTCGTTTTGCGTTAAAGGCGGGTTAAAGACAAAACGAAGGAAAACGAAAACAAAACGAAAACGAAAAACACCGTTTAGGTTCAGCCCTGGCAGAACAGAAAGTGCTCCTCGCCGAAGCGAGAGAGGCTGCGAAGCCTTGCAAAAGACGAGGCGCGGCGCTGCCTCCGCATGCGGCTGGGCGCGCCCGAGCCCTGGCCGACGAGCTGCGCAAAAAGTTCCATGCTGAGCATGTTTTCCACCACCGCCGCCATAAGTTGGAGGGGGGAAGGATGAGGAGGAGGAGGAGGAGGAGGAGGAGGAGGAGGACCCCCCCCCCTCCAACTTATCGTGGTGGTGGTGGAAAATAGGCCAATCATTCCAGCACATCCGCTGGGCAATGTGAGACCGTCGTCTCGGCGATATCGGACCGTGCTTTCAGTGGCCAGCTTTGTTCGCGCTGCCGAGTTGGGCTTGAGTTGCCATGCCGGCCGATGCTGAACTGGAAATCGGCTGGACAATGTGGAAACGTTACGGTGTTGTGCAATCAAGAAGTGCCGCGTGGCCTCCACAAATGGCCGAGCGCGCCCAATCCGCGGCCGACGAGGCGCGCGGACAGCTCAAGCACATCCGCTGGGCAATGTGAGACCATCTTGGCCATACCAGGCCGTGCTTTTAGTGGCCAGCCAGGCTCGAGTCACCGAGTTTTGTCCGGGCATCCATGCTCACTGATGTTGGGTTGGGAAGCCATCGGCGGGATCACATGAACAAAAAAAGATGAGGAAGCACCGCGAAGGGGAAGCGCTGCGCGGCCTGCGCGGATGGCTGGGCCCGCCCAGAGCTTGGCAGGCCAGCTGCCCCCCCAAAACTCAGACGCATCCGCTGAGCAAGAGCAGACCGTCCTCTTGGCAGTACGCATCAGACTGAGCTCTGAGTGGCCATCTATCTCTGGTCAAGTTGCCGAGTCGAGCTTGGGCAGCCATGCCGATTGAGGCTGCGTTGCAAAGCTTTCGCGCAGGATGGGGTGAAATCGCCGAGTGCTTGGCATGCTGGGGCAGCGTGGATCGGAGGTGCCCCGTTAGTGGCGTGGGGCCTAGTACACGTTGACATGAGTGGAGCTGCGCTAGCGGGGGGCGGGCAACCTCGGGCTTGTAACCCCAAGTGGATCCTTATGCGACTAAACGGGATGGCGGCTCGAGAACGGCGAACCGCGTGGGGTTGTTTCCCCAAAAAGGTTCAAACCTGGTTTGAAGGTCGGTCCGAAACAGAATAAGCCGGTTTGTGAGGGACATCCTCGGGATTCAGGTTCGAACTACGTTCGAATTCGGTTCGAAACAATTGAGAAGTGAGCGTTTCGTGGGGT
>CAUYUJ010018393.1:1253515-1293515 GCA_963575745.1 Prorocentrum cordatum
GGGTATCGCTCGATGGCAGGGCCGGCAGATTCTCAGCCACCATGAGGCGGTGCTGGCCGACGCTGCGCTGTGGCACCGTGCTATGCGCAGGGTCTTGGCTCCGCCCAAGGGCGTGGTGAAGGGCGCGCGGGCTGGGCAGCTGCGCAAGCTGTGGGCTGGGGCCTCCTGGGACCTGGTCAAGAGGCACGCCATGGGCTACCTCGCGTTGGCGGCCTGCCCTTTCTGCCCAGGCGATGCGCCGGGCACCAAGGGGCATCAGTTCTACGATTACCCGCGCATCTTGACGCGAGGCGACGCTGGGGACGGAGGGGAGTTGGAGGAGCTGCCTGAGAAGCTGCTCAAGCTACGCGACAGGATCAAGGATGGCGCTCGGGTCGGCATTTCCCACCAGGACTACGACCGCTTCAAGTTGGTGGTCGGCCTGCCGCTCCTCCCACAGCTGGTCAGGCCAGCAGCGCTGGAGGCCGAGGTGCGCGTCTGGGGCGATTGGGAGTCGCCGCTCAACTCGCGCAGTACGATAGCCTACCACGACGGGTCGGGCTTCGACACCGCGCGGCCTGAGCTTTGCCGTTGCGGTTGGGCCGTGGTGCAGCTGAACGACCACAACATGCCCGTTAGGGCGGTGTTTGGCGCGCTGTCTGGGCGGCGCCAGGCCGTCGGCCGTGCGGAGCGCTGGGCTTTCCTGCAGGTGCTGCGCCTGATGCCGCGAAGGGGGATTCAAACCGTGAGTAGTTTTTCGCTTAACCGTGAGTGGCTTTTTGCTTAAACGTGGGTGATTGAGTGCACGCTGTGAGTGCACGTTGTGAGCCCACGCTGTGTTGAGAATACGCTGTGAGCCCACGTTGTAAGTGTACGCTGCGCTGAGCCCACGCTGTGAGCCCACGCTGTGGGCCCACGCTGTGAGCCTACGCTGTGAGCCCACGCTGTAACCCCACGCTGTTAGCCCACGCTGTGAGCCCACGCTGTGGGCCCACGCTGTGAGCCCACGCTGTGAGCCCACGCTGTGAGCCCACGCAGTGAGCCCACGCTGTGAGCCCACGCTGTGGGCCCACGCTGCGAGCCCACGCTGTGGGCGCACGCTGTGCGCCCACGCTGTGCGCCCACGCTCTGGGCCAACGCTGTGAGCCCACGCTGTGAACACACGCTGCGAGTCCACGCTGTGAGCCCACGTAACAGACCGCACGCAACACACCGCACACGCAACGCAACACACGCGCAAAAACACCACACGCAACACACCGCACGCAAAACACCACACGCATCACCCCGACACCACACGCAACACACCACACCACACGCAACGCACTACACGCAACACACCACACGCAACACACCACCCGCAACACACCACACGCCACACACACACGACACGCAACATACCGCGCGCAACACACCACACGCAACACACCACACGCAACACACCACACGCCACACACGACAGGCAACGCACCACACGCAACGCATTACACGCAACACACCACGCACCACACACATACAGGCTTCACGCAACACACCGCACGCAACACATGACATGCCACACACTACACGCAACACACCATACGCACACACGACACGCAATTCACCGCACACAACATTCCACACGCAACACACCACACGCAACACACCACATGCAACACACCACCCGCAATACACCACACGCAACACACGACACACAAAACACCACACGCCACACACAACACACCACGCACCACACCGCACACCTCCCACACCACACACACACCACCCACCACTACCCACCACAGACCACCCACCACGCACCACACAGCACCCACCACGCATCACACACCACACACCACACTCCACACACCACACACCGCCCACCGCACACCGCACACCGCACGCCGCACACCGCACAACACCCACCACGCACACACGCACACACACACGCACACACCCCACCACCCCACCACCACAACCACCGCCACCGCCAACGATAACGCCACCACCAACGCCACCACCACCACCACAATCACCGCCACCACCACCACCACACACAAACGCACGCACACACACACACACACACGCACACACACGCACACTTACACACACTTACACACACACACACACACGCACACACGCCACAGAGGAAATCACTCGGACCGCGCGGAGAAATCCAGCGCGTAAGCAATTCGAGATTCCATCGGGCCCACAGCGTGCACTCACAGCGTGTTCTCACGGTCTTTCTCACCGGGTGGCGCGCAGCATGCGCTCACAGCGTGCAGTCGCAGCGTGCACGCACAGCGTGCACTCACAGCGTGATTGGCCCACGCTGCTGTGCGTGCCCGCCGTGGTGAGCCCACGTTGTGAACCCACGCTCTGAGCCCACGCTCTGAGTCCACGATGTGAGCTCACGCTGTGAGCCCACGCTAAGAGCACACGCTGCGAGCCCACGCAGTGAGCCCACGCAGTGAGCCCACGCTGTGAACCCACGCTGTGGGCCCACGCTGTGGGCCCACGCTGTGAGCCCACGCTGTGAGCCCACGCTGTGGGCCCACGCGGTGAGCCCACGTTGTGAGCCTACGCTGCGAGTCCACGCTGCGAGCCCACGCTGTGGGCCCACGCTGTGAGCCCACGCTGTGAGCCCACGCTGTGGGCCAGCGCTGTGAGCCCACGCTGTGAACACTCGCTGCGAGTCCACGCTGTGAGCCCACGCTGTGACTTGTGAGCGCACGCTGCGAGCGCAGGCCGTGCGAGCACCCGTAGCGTGCGCTCACTGCAGCGTGCCCTCACAGCGTGCACTCACCACAGCGTGCACCCAATCACTCACGGTTCAGCGCAAAGCTCCTCACGGTTAGGATCTACCCTCTACGCCGTAGGTCTTTCATGTTGTCACTGACTTGTCGGCCCTGGCCGCCGAGATCGAGAGCTGGGATCCTGAGCTGGCCGGTGCGCGGGGCCAGCATGCTGACGTCTGGCGCGGCGTGTTCGAGCAGATGGACGGCCTCCCGCGACCTGGGGCGACATGGTGCCCAGCGCACAAAGATGTGGACTTCTTCCTGCAGGGTGCCTGCAGGCACCACGTCGGCGACTTCCACGGCAGTGCATGAGCCGACTTCTTCGCGAAGGCTGGGGCCCAGCTGCACGTGCTGCCCCGAGCCATCCGCAACGTCTTCCGCGACAAGATGACGGGCGCCAAGAAGCAAGCGAAGCTTTTAGCGTGGCTGGCGGCGGCGGTCGGCACGACCATGGATGACGTCCACGAGGTCATCCAAAAAAGATCCCGAGCTGTTGCCCCTCCTGCACCTGTAGAACTCGTGCAGCAACGCCACCAGCTGGTTCGGCGCGGGTCGACCTGGCAATGCGGACTTTGTGTGGCCTCGGCGAGCTCTGAGACAGGGTGGGGGCGACTGGAGCGCGCAGATTGTGCGCCCTCGGCCCTGCAGAGAATGATGGCGCGTGCTCGTGCACGCCTCCACTACCCAGCCGCCTCTGCTCCTTCTGCTGCGCCGCTGCCGGCAGCTCGCGAGGAGGCCATATCGATCGCCCTCGCGGCTGGCGATCAGGGGTGGACGGTCGCAAGCAACAGGGTTCCTGACATGGGGGGGCCCGCTGTGTCTAGCGCGGCCTCGATTGGGCTCGATGCTGTGTCTAGTATCCCTGAGCCATCTTGTCAGCTTATCCGGGGGCAGCATATGGTCACCGACGGCACATTTGTCTACTGTCTGAACTGCGGGGGGTCAGCATCCACCCGCCAGTCCCCAGTGTTGACGGCCCAGTGTAATGGCCCCGTCGACTGGGAGACCAGTCGGCTTCGTTCCACGGCCATAAGAAATCTCAAGGCCAAGTGTCACTCGCGCACGGGGATTCCTTTAAGAGGTGACTCCCACGCGGCTTCGGGATAGCCGCGTCTTCCTCTAATTCGTCGTGGGTCCTTCGTTTCTTCGGCGGAGTCATTCGAGTCGCGTGTCCTTCTACGCCTCCTAAGCCTTGTCCTCCTCCCTCCTCCGCCTCCTCCTCCTGTCCCTCCTCCTCTTTCCCTCCTCCTTCTCCACCTCCTCTGTCCCTCCTCCTCCTCCGCCTTTTCCTCCTCCCTCCTCCTCCCCCTCCTCCTCGGTCCCTTTGGCCCCCCCCTGACGAAATTGCTGCACGCAACAAGCGGGGGAAGGATTGTGTAGAGGGCTTTTGTTCGACAGCGTGATGGCTGCCACCGTGGAGTTGCACGCGCGAGACACGGCGGTGCCATCCGCCCACGCTCCGCGCTGGGCGTGAGTCTGCCCATCACTGGGTCAGCTGTCTCTCCCCCTCCCCGGATCGCGAGCTCGGAAGGGGGGAAAGAGGAAGATCCCACGAGAGCAGGCCGGGGGCGCGGTGAAGATGTCGATGCAGCCGCGGCTCGCCATCCCGCGCTTGCGCCCTGGCTCGCCGTGGGTACCCGGGCAGCGCATGAGGATCAGTGGCGGGAGACGTAGGCACAGGCGAAGGCCATCCTGATGACAGGCGCGCGGCGTGGCCGGGTTCCCAGCAGCGTGGCGAGCGTGAGCGGCGCAACGGTGTGCGCGTGCGACCGCGGGAGCAAAGCGGGGGTGAGAATGGGAGATGCCCGGGTGCCTGTCCAGCGCCCCGTCGTGGTCTTGTACCAGTCGGCCCGAAGAAGGACTCCGAGTGGACCCGGAGGACGACCAACGCGACACGGGCTTGCGCTCGGGCGGTGTCCTTGCAGCGAATTCCGAACAAATGGTCAGCGTGATGTCTCAATGACTCGAGGGCGGGATTGGCACATGCAGCCCCGCCCTCGGGCACCCCCCTGGGTCGGGACCCCCACCAAGTCACTCCCGACCCCCATCACAACGTGCTCGTGGCCGACCAAGATTGACTGGCCATGGAGGGCCGCGTAGATCTCGCGGATCTCCTCCCGGCTCTTCGCCAGTGCGCGCACAGATCCAGGAGGCATTGCTGGGGTGCGAGTTGGGATGTGCATGTGCTCGCACGCCCGCGGGTGGTCAGGGTCCGCCACGCGAGTGATGTCCCCCTCCTCTTCCTCCTCCTCCTCCTCCTCCTCCTCCTCCTCCTCCTCCTCCTCCTCCTCCTCCTCCTCCTGTGCTGGGCTTCATGCTGCATGAGCTCGTCCAGCACCAAAGCGTCGCACTTGCCGAGGTCGCCTCGAGGTATCATCTCAGCGATGCGATCCTCTGCCGACACCGCTCGGCCACCCCTCCGTTTCTGCGCACCCAGTTGGATCGCGGTGGCGCCGGGGGTCGCAATCGCCCGACCTCAGTGAGAAGACCGGCAGCGCAGCCGGGACGCAGCCCCAGCAGGGCCCAAACGGAAGAGCTCGCCCATCTTAGCCTTCCAAAGGTCCGCATGGGCATATGCGAATGCCTCGGACGTCCTGCTGCTGCAGACGCACGGCTAGTCGGGCAACTCTATCTGGCCAGCTCCGCCCTGTCGCCCTGCCCGGTGATCGCAGGGCCCCGCGGCGGGACGTGCAGGGGGCGCCATCGTGACGAGTGAATTCGTGCGCCAGTTTGAGCTCCTGTAGTGCGTTGACAGCATATATGGCGGGGCCAGGCTGCCGAGCTCTGCATCCAGGGGTGCCAGAGGGTCTCTCGAGTTGGTCGTGGTGTACTTCCCGGCGGACGCGCGCGCGGACCCCTCCCCGGGTGGACCTCGCGGGCATTCTGGCGTCGGTTCGCGGCGACCTCTCCAGCTTCCCGAAGATGCGCAAGCACATGAGGCGGAGGAGGCCCCGATGTTCAACGTCAGGCTCACGTGCCGTCTTCCGAAGAGGCCAGCTGGCTCTCTGCCCTAGGGCCAACGCTATCACGCGCCAGGAGAGAGGCGACCCTCGAGCGCGGCCAACACATACACCGGGCTGATTTCGAGCACTATCCGGGCGACGGTGGAGCCGGCGATCGGCAGTGGAATATTGGAGATCCAGCATGGGCGTTTGGCATGTCGTTCCATGCTTGCTAGACGAAGAGATAGATGACGGGGGGCGGTCCTCTTTGATTTTGCCGCCGCCTTCTCGTCGCTGGAGCACCGGCACATGCGCAAAGTCTTCTCGCATCTCGGTTGGCCTCCTTGATTGCGAGGCCACGTGGACGCACTCTATCAATGAAGCTCCTGCAAGATATCTTGAGCCGGAGCCAAACGCGACCGCTCAGAAATTTCACGTGGGGTTCGACAGGGCGGTCCACTCTCTCCTCTGCTCTTCACGGTGGCAGTAGATTTCCTGTTGTAGCGCATCCCTCGCCTCCTCCCCGTTTGCCTGTTGCGCGGGTGTGCTGACGATGTCCTCTTTGCCCCACTTCCCTCGAGGGCGCCCACGGGCGCCTCGTCTCGTCGGGCCCGCTCTGGGGTGCCCTGGGGGTGGCGCACGAAGCGAAGCACCTGGGATTCATCGTCGGTCCAGGCCGCGAGCAGCTGACCTGGGAATCGGCACTGCGAGGGTCTCAAGACAGGGCGGCGGCCTGGCGCGCGCTGCAGCTTGGAATGGCCAGCACTCTTGATGCGTACCTGGTCTACGCGAGCTCGAGTTCATTTTTCTGCTGCGCGCAGCTCGACGCCCTGCCAGATTCGTTAGACGAGGCGGAGGCCAGGGTGGCCAGCCACTTATTCGTGGGCTTGCAATGCTGGGTCACAGTTGATTTTATGAAGAACTTAAAACAGCTCGGATTTCTATTGGAACTCTTCGACGTTCCGGCCCCAGCGGTGGCCGCACGGGCCCGTTTTGTTTTACCACGGGAATGCCGCGCAAGGTGGACTTCCAGTTGCCCGCCGCCCCCGGGGGGTCCGGCAGCTACCGATGGACGACGAGTTTTCGACCAATTTCGTGTACTTCTGGGAGTTGTACTCCAAGTGTTTCTTGTTTTCGTTGGAGGCTGCAGTCTCCAAGGTTCGCGCGGCGCGTGGCGGGAGCAGGGCTTTCATGCAGACGGAGCATTCCGAACACCTCGCAGTTGGATGGCAAGCCCGTGCGTCCGCCCTCCTGCGTCCGAGTTGCTCAAACTTTTTTCTGGCCCACTTGCGCCAGCGCCTGGAACAGTGGACGAACCCAACGCTCCCCAGCCACAGGGTGGACAAGTGTTTGGCGAACATGCGGACTCTCGCGCAGTTCTCCTCGCCCCGCATCCTCGCGGTCTTCAGTCGGACCGCATGCAATGGTTGGGCAACTTCCCGCCGATTCCAAGAGGCTTGGCTGCTGCGTGCTGGGCTGCGTGCTGGGCTGCGACGCGGTGGACTCGATCGAGCACTACACCCGGCGCGGTCGAAACCATTCGCTATGGTGTAGGTTTCTGGGACTCTTTCGCGGGACCGGCATTTCCGTCGTCGGCGCAGACTTGCGGGGCAATCCGGCCTTATCGCCGAGGGAGTGTGGCGTGCTTTAAGCTCTGGTTTTGCACGCGCTGCACAGGACGCACGGTCAGCTGAGGCACGGTCTAGCGCAAAGTAAGGCAGCGAATGTGTTCCGGCGCTTTTTGCGCGAATCCACGCGCAACCACCCCCTGTCACAAAGAATTATGTGCCAGGCTTTCGGTGCCACTCCTGCCCGCCGGCTCACGTAATTAGCGTGCGATGTTCGCCTCCCCTCCCTCTCTTGCCCTTTTCTTGGCGTGTCGCTTTCTTTGGCCACCTTTCGTCGCACCGTAGGCTTCACCAGCGCGTTTCGCGGGGTAGTACGAAGCTTAGATGTTTCTCTTTATTGTCCTATCGTGCAGCCTGGGGCGGCTGCATTGTAGTTGTGCTGTGCTCGGAATGCTCTGCGGATTTTCAGCAGCCAGGGCGAGGGCAGCCGAATTTGGCTACCACGCTGCCCGCGTTTGCCCGCTCCTCCTCTCTCCTCTTCCTCCTCTCTCCTCCTCCTCCTCCTCCTCTTCGTTCCCCTTCCCCACTCTGGAATGCCGCTGTGCGCTTTTTAATTGTATCAGTGGCCGCTTGGGCCACAGGGGGTCTCCTTGCCTTTTTCCTCCTCCTCCTCCACCACCTCCTCCTCCTCTCGCTCAAACTGCTGGGCCTTTGCACCTGTTGTTCTGCATCCTCTGGCCTGCGGCCGGCACAGGGGGGGGAGGGGGAATTCGTTACTTTCACACGATCCCTCTTTCTCTCAGGCCACGGTTCGCTTCTTGAGTTTGCCTATCTCATGTTGGCTCGTGGATTGCACCTGTTTTTTTGTTGCGACGTTCTGAATCATCATCATCATCATCATCATCATCATCATCATCATCATCATCATCATCATCATCATCATCATCATCATCATCAACATCAACATCAACATCAACATCAACATCAACATCAACATCAACATCAACATCATCACCAACATCATCATTATCATCGTTGGCATCATCACCATCACTATCACCACCATCACCAGATTCATCACCATCACCGTTACCATCACCATTACCACAACCACCATCATCATCACCATTAGCATCGTCGTCATCATCATCCTCATCACCATCATCATCACCATCGTCATCATCAATATCATCAGCACCATCCTCACCATGTTCATCATCACCATCACCATAATCATCTGCATCATCATCAGCATCATCAACATCGCCATCATCACCTCCACCATCACCATCACCATCACCACCATACTTATCATCATCATCATCATACCATCATCATCATTGCCATCATCACCATCATCATCACAATGAGGTGCCACACGAACAGCATGTGGTAGTCCTTGTATGTCAGTAAGCAGGCCTCTCATACTGCGTTAGGCAATGGCGATTTGCTGTTTGTACTCGTCGTGTGAAATGGGGCCCGCCTCGTAGACGGCCTCTATGATGCGGATCCGAAGCTGGTGTTCTCTGTCCCATCTCATCTGTCCCGGTAGTTGGCTGCGACATTGCGTGGATGTTGTGGTCGAGGCTCTTCCGGTGGCCGTCGTGGTTGTCCTCGTAGCTCCGATGGCCCTCGGAACTCTGCTGGTAGCCCTCGCATCTCCGCTGGTGCCCCTCGTAGTTCAGCTGGTGGCCGCGGTAGCTCAGAGTGTGGCCCTCGCAGCTGTTTTCGTACATCAGCTTGTGGCCCTCGAAGGGCCGCTGGTGGCCCTGGTAGCTCTGTTGGTGGCGGCAGTCGCTCTGCTCGTTGCCCTCGAGGCTCAGGTAGTGGCACAAGTAGCTTTCCAGGTGGCCCTCGTGGCCCTGCTTCTCGTAGCTCAGCTCGCGGTCCTCGTAGCTCAGCTTGTGGCTCTCGTAGCTCTGCTGGTGGCACTCGTAGCTCGGCAGGGGGGTCTTGAAGCTCTTCTGGCGGCTCTCGTAGCCGTGCGTGTAGTCCTCGTAGTTCAGCTTGTGGTCCGCGAAGGTTGCCCAGTAGCCCTGGTAGCTCTGCTGGTGGCGGTAGCAGCTCAAAGGGCACCCTTTTTTCCTAGTCCCCGAGGTCCGAGTCGGAGTCGTCGGCTGCCAAGTCGTAGTGTTCCACGTTCTGGGTGTCCCTGTAGTCCTGGCTGCTGTCGTAGTCCTGTGGCCCGTCGTAGTCCTTGG
The DNA here is from genome assembly GCA_963575745.1 of Prorocentrum cordatum. NCBI lineage: Eukaryota > Dinophyceae > Prorocentrales > Prorocentraceae > Prorocentrum > Prorocentrum cordatum. The sequence goes on from CAUYUJ010018393.1 coordinate 1,262,983, forward strand.
GGGTCGTAGGAGCACATGACGATATCGAACCAATATGTCGTTGTCGTACTCGCCGTAGGCGGCGCGGCCGTGGTCGTACTCGTCGTGGGCGGCGCGGCCGTTGTCCACCGATGCCTCCACGACGACGTACGGTCCCGTCGTTCCTGGTTTCGGTCTTGCTGGCGTCCTTGGTGTCGTAGTGGTGCTGGTACTCGTCCGTGGCTGCCTGTTACGCAGCTCATTCTCGTACTTGGGCTGCCTGTTACGCAGCTCGTGCTTGGTCGCTCTCGCAAGGGCGGGTCGAGGCTGCATCCCATGCCGGACGTTGTACCCCACTCGGTTTTGGGCCGCGTCTGTTCGCGCCCGTGTACATCTATGCGTGTATGATCTCGGCATCTTTGCCGCTGCGTCTCCACAGCAGTGGGTAAGTCTCGTAGCCTTGTGGTTCAACAGCTGGTGGTTGATGCCGCACTCTCGGTTTTCCATTGCTTCTGATGATCTCGAGGTGTTTCACGCCGATGCTGGTGATGTCCACATGGATCGTGATGTCTTCGCCCGCGAACGTATCGCACGACGCGCCGTCCGCCGCGTGGCGGACAGCGCGCTCGGGCCAGCCCCCCACCCGCCCGCGGGTGTTGGGGAGCAACCGCCCCCGCAGGGAACAGAACGGCCCTCTCCTCCTCCCCCCTCCTTCTCCTTCTCCTCATCGTCCCTCCTGGTCCCTCCTCCTCCTCTTCGTCCTCCTCCCCCCCCTCCGATCCGAGCTTCGGAAAGGAAAGCCCCTTGAGGCTTCTGCGGCGGTGGGGGATGACGGGGGAATTCGAGGGGAGGCCGGGGAGACCAATTGGGATCCAGAATGGATTGGCCACCGATGCAGAAGGGACCGAATCACCATCTAGAGTGGACGGAATCACGGCCCAGAAAGGACCGATTCACGACCCAGTTTGGGATCGCGATCCCAAACCGCCTTTTCATTCTTCAGATGGGACTGGCCAGCCAGCCCCGTTAATGAACGCACTTGGGATGGGTGAGGCAGGACCGTGTGAGGCAAACCCTCTTGCTACAGTCCACATTGCCCAACGTACCTCTTTCTATGTTTCCATACCTGTATACATGTGTTAGTTTTGCAAGGATAAGGCTTGTAGCGCAGACGATTGAGCAGACAGGGCATTGTCCTCATCCATATCCTTCTCCCTCATCCCCCTGCCTCCTCCAACCCAACTCCATACCCATACCTCTGACGTCTTCATGGTTTCAAGAATAGGGTTTTCGGGGCTCTCGACCCCACTCCTGAGAACCAGTCTTCCGTCGCAGACAGTTTTTGCTAACGACCCCTGGAGCCCGCCGCGAGCCGTCACAGCCCCACGTTTCCAGAGCCAATGGCGAGCTTAAGTTCTCCAGCCTTCCCGATGGCGCGAACACGACCAGAGCCTCAGACCCACGTTTTCTGCGGCATTTGCTCTCGAGCCACCTCGTGCGCGAGGGCCCCGGGGAGGCCGAGGCCGGGCAAGGGCGCCAGGCGTGAAGCCTCTGCGAACCCCAAGTTTCAGGGGAGGTCGGGGACCGCTGCTTTTCCAGGCCCCCCCCTTCTCTCGTTTCGCGAGCTCTGTGCCTCGCTGCTGAAGTGTTTCAACCTTGTAGCGCCGTCTCAGTGTGTGTGTGTGTGTGCAGTTCGATTGTCGATGTTGGCCTCTTGGTTTGCACAGCGTGTGTTTTCGGTGGCCCGTTCACTGCCAGGACGTGTGCGAGTGCAGCCTTGCCGCCACTGCACATGCTTGCTGGAGTCGCTGTCGAATTCGCAGGCTCTGTGCCGGCGTGGCCAGCCCCGAGATCCTGCCCCGGCCGCCGCCGAAGGCACGCTTCCCACCCTGCGCGTCTCGCGCGCGCGCGGGGGGGGGGGCTCGACTGACGCCGCGTTCTGCTGCTGCTGCTGCTGCTGCTGCGCGTCTCGTGCTGGTGTTGTGTGCTGTTTTGTTTAACTGTCTATAGATGTATAGTATCCCAGTGCGACCCTGCCTAGCAGTGTTATGTATATATGCACATGTTGCATCTATATATATATATATACAAAGACACTTAGGACATGCGATAATACGTCGGGTTTCCTGTCGCCCGGCCGGTGCTATGTGCGAAACCTTCGTGCATCCTAAGTGCTCAAGCTGCCCCACTAAGGGCTCAATATGGCCCACAGACGGACAACATGCATGGAACATACGTGCGCACACAAACATTTAAGTATATATATGTATATATATATATATATATATAGCAGCAGCAGCAGCAATACTGGATGCTGCGCTATGCTCTGCTCTGCTCTGCTCTACTCTGCTCTGCTCTGCTATGCTATGCAATGCTATGCTATGCTGCGCAATGCTATGCTGGGCTAGGCTAGGCTAGGCTATGCTATGCTATGCCATGCTGCGCTATGCTATGCTGCGCTATGCTATGTTTCGCTATGCTATGTTTTTGCTTTGCCTTCGCTTTTGCCTTCATTGTTGCCTTTGCTTTTGCTTGGCACCCAGGGAGCGCAACTGGGGAACCGCGCGTTTGCTTTTACCTTTGCTGTTGCTTTTGCTTGGCTCCCAGGGGACTTGGGGAACCGCCCGGGGCGTTTTACACTGCCCGGCCCCTCTAAGCTACAGAGTAAGAACCCTTCTAGGCAGAGCCTAGGTAGGGAATAAGACATGTACGTATATGTATTTGTCAGACTTCGAACGGGGCTCGCAGCGTCGTGCAAGGTGACCTCATGTGGGTAAGCAGGGGGAAATCCATGAGAGAACCAAGTAATTGCAATTCGCAGTTACATGGTGCAACAGAGCGCCGAAAGATGAATGGAGAGGTAATGCAAAGTGGAAAACAAGATAGGCCGTCCTGGTGCTGATGCTGCTGCTGCTGCTTCTCCTTCTGTGCAGGGCCTCGCCGCCAGAGCTTTTGCACTCCCTTCGGCGGCAGCGGCTGATTGCTTCGGGCTGTCCAGTGAGCGGGGTGGTGGTGGATCGCGTGGTGGCTCTGATGTGAGCCGATGATGAAGAAATAAGACCACCACCCTCTCCTCCGCCCCTGTGTTCCACAATCGGACTATCGTTGCATTATCTTTTAGTGTCCAATCTTATTTCATCGCCTCGCTCATTCCGCCGGCCCTGGAGCCCTCTTTCGGGCCTCTTGGGGCCTCTTGAGGGCCTCTTGGGAGTCTCTTGGGGCTCCTTACCGGCGTCTTGGGGGCCCCCAGGGCCTCTTGGGGGGTTCTTGGGGGCCTCTTGGGGCCGGAGGGAGCGGCAGGAGGGCTACACAAGCTGAGCAAGGCAGCGGTGGACTGGAGGCCCAGGCGAGCGGACACGGCTGAAAGGGCGGCGGACCCCATGGAGGCGGCTGAGTTCACGATGGGGGAGTGGAAGGTCGTCTGGCGGGTCAACGAGGCGCTGCAGGAGGAGCCGAGGCCGTGGGAGCTGGAGGACAGGGAGGAGCTGGACGACTACACGGAGGAGGACGTCGGCAAGCTGAAAAAGGTGGCGCGCACCTTCAGGAAGCGCACGGGCATAGGAGTTGATCGGTGGCATCCCTCGATGCTGCAGGGCGCGTGTGACGAGGCATACCACAATATGATGGACTTCTTGAGGCAGGTGGAGCGCACGCTGATATGGCCGATCCACATGGCGACGGTGCTGTTCGCCATCATCCCGAAGTCCTTCACGTCTCACAGGGTGATAGGACTGCTACCCACCACCATCCGCGTGTGGGAAATCATGCGGGAGCCATACATGATAAGGTGGGCAAAGGAGAATCAGCGAAGTTGGGATTGCACTAGCTATGGCAAGGCGGCGGAGGACGCAGCCTGGGATGTCCCGCTGAGTCACGGGATAGATGATCCTGAGGACCAGGGCCAGGAGCTGGAGGCTACGATCACTGTTGTGCTGGACTTGGTCAAGGCTTTCGAGAACGGTCAGCTGGTATTTGCTGTGGGATGCGGGCAGGCAGCTCGACTTCAACACGGGGGTGTTGGCTGCAGTGTGCTCATACTTTGCGATGGCGAGGAGGTTGATCGTATGTGACACTGTGTCCAGCGAGTCGAGTACGGTGACGGCCATCATCGCGGGCAGCAAGTTTTCGGTGTGCTTCCTGAAGATGGTCATACAGTCTACCGTGGACGGCTGGGTTGTGGAGAGGCTGCGAGTCAAGTGGCGCATGTACGTAGACGGCCTGTGCTTGAGGCTAAGGCAGCATCAGCAGCACATCGTGCAGGAACTCAGCGACACCATCGACGCGTGCTTCCAGGGCTTCGACAAACTGGGCTTGAAGTTCTCGGTGAGAAGCCAAGGCAAAGGAGCTGTTATGGCCAGCACTAAGTGGGTGCGCAAGGCGGTGGTGAAGGACGTGGAAAAGAGAGGACTGCCGGTGGTGCGGGCGTGTCCATACCTCGGGGTGGGCCTGATTGCGCACGGAACAGCGGCGAATAGCAAGAGCGGCAAACGGTACAAAGGCATGTTGAGCAGGAGTCGGAGGGTGGCCAACCTCAAAGGCGGCGGTCGCAAGATGGCGAAGGGCGCGGCCCTGGTGTTCAAGTGCGGCCTAACGTCGAAGGCATGATGATGAAAGCGTGGGAGAGGCAGCAGCAGGAGGTGGGCATGCAGCCGAAGTGGGCCAGAGTGCGTGGGCCAGCTGGGGCGGTTAGCACGTCGTTGAGGCGAGCGGGGTGGACATGGCCAGCTTGGCACGCTGTCATCTCGAAGGATGGGCACGAGATGGACGCGCGCGGGGTCTGCCCCATGGACGCGGCGGCGACGCTCAAGAAGGACGTGCAGCAGCAGCTGTGGGAGGCCTGGACAAAAGGCTGGGGAGTACGAGAGCCTGAGGCCTGCGCCCCTCGCGGCTCCCGCGACTCCCCGAAGCACGCCAAGAACGCGGCGCAGGAGGCCTTCGTGAGCGGGAGCTGGACCATGAGCAAGCTGTGCCAGTGCAACATCGTGCCGACGGACATCTGCATGGCGTGTGGCATGGCTGTGGGCGCCTAGCACTACAGGTGCTACAAGTGCCCAGGCATGAGGGGGCAGAGGCTGAAGGCACAGCCAGAGTGGCAGACGATGGCGGAGCAGCAGGAGGATAACATGCTGTGGACACGAGGACTCGTGCGACATCCAGACGCGGATTGGGAATTCGTGGGGATCGACGAAGGCCAGCGCATGCACCTAGCAGTGGAGGGGGACGAGGACTACTTCACGGGCGGCATCGCGCGCGGCGGGTCAAAGCTCGGATGCTGCGATTTGGCGCAGACGGTCTGGGCGGCTATGTCGATCAACGAAGAAGGCAAGCCGAGGTGCCAGATGTGGGGGCCGCTACCGTGCGCGCTACCTGTACACAGGAAGGTAGAGCGCGCGGAGACGTGGGCCTGGTACAAGGTGCTGGAGCTGAAGCTGGGCGACGGCAGGATCTACGCGGATCACGCAGGCATCGTCGAAGGCCTGCAGAAGGGCGAGCGCTGGCGCCTCAACTGGAAGCGGCCGCGCGCGGATATCTGGAAGAGAATGCGGCACAAGATTCGCGACGCGGATCTAAGCGTCAGCGAGGTCTACCACGCCAGGGCGCACAGGTCCAAGAAGAGGACCGAGCCGCTGGAAGGTGACGAGCTGAATATCGCGAAGGGCCACGCCGAGGTAGGGTTACTGGCCAAAGGAGGAGCGGAGATGTACGCTTACTACAGCAAGCACCAGGCCATAGACGACCTTGCGTGCGGAGCACGGTGGGCAGTGCAGATCGTTGGCTGGTGGCATCAGCAGGTGGCGGGAGAATGACCGGACGTCCCAAAGCGAGAACGGGGTCGACCAGTCCGCAGACTGGCGAAGCCGCAGATTGCGCCCACGAGGCACGAGGTGCAGGAGGTCAACGGCTGGCTCGCATGCCCAGGGCCCCTGGCGAAGCGGGGCCAGAGCTCAATGGGCGACGCCAAGCGCACGAAGCGGGATCGGATCCTTGCAGGCAATCACCCGCAGACGGGAAAGGTCCTGGATGCCGAACCGCAGCCGCCAGTGCGACGCGGGTAAGCACTGGGCGGTGAAGGCGCCGGAGGTCGGGGAGGCCTACGAGGAGGCCTGAAAGCGAGCCTGCTGGCGGGATCCGCTGCAGGTCTGGGGAATATAGACAAGGCCTCTTGGGGCCGGAGGGGGGGCAGTCGATCGCGGCCCCCCCCTCTGAGGCCACGATCCTCGTGATGGGTGTCGAAAAATGGCGCTCCCTTGGAGCGCTCTGGGGACCTGGCCGGGACCTGGCCGGGGTGCTTTTCGCCCGGGGGCCCCCAGGGGCCGCTCCGCGCGCGCGGATTAGAAATACTGTCAACCAGTTACCGGAGATCTTCGCACGCCTCTGGCCCGTTGGGCCAGCGAATTTGCGTTTAAATCCGCTGGCCCACGTGGCGAGTTCGTGAAGGACAAGGAATATCGATGACACGCCGCCTTTGGGAACCCGTCAGCGTGTTATTCCATCGCTTTTGCTGAACATTCTCGTGGGAAACTTCAACCGCACCATGCTTGTAATCTGGTGGATTTGGCGGCGTGTTATTGATGTTGCTTGTATCCCCGCAGGATTGGGCTGTCCTTCGCGGGGCGTCGGGCGGGCGGGTCGCGCTGGGGCGTGGTTTCGGTGCGCGTGGGAGAGGCGAAACGGGCCGTCTGGCGGGGTGGCGCGGGGGAGGGGGTTAGGGGCTTACTGAACAACTTGGGCGCCATGGGCTGCCTAGTGATTCGTCCATCTATTGCGCAAGGCGCCATCAGCTGGCTGAGATACTTAAGGCACGCCCTCCGACTGTCTGTGCATTTTCCTCGCCCTCCTGCTGCTTCTCATTGGGTGGCGCTTCAAGGCCTGGTTGCTGACTTCTGAATACATGGCACGCAGCTGGGCAACCAACCGGCCTTGCACTCATGACTGGCGCACAAGGGCGCCACCTCACGCAGCAAGAAGTCCTACTCCTAGAATGGCCGTAGCGCATGTCTCCCGCTTCATTCAATCGGTCTGTATGACGATGCTGGCCTTTTTGGGTTTAAATATTACCCGGGAGATGTTGCTCCCAGGGGTCCGATGATCTGATGATCTCAGCACGGTGTCCCAGTCTTGACCTTTTCCCCTGGGCCAGGCTTTTATGCTGCATGCTTCATGGCGGTCCAGGGCCCCGGCGATGGGCTCCAGGAGGCCGAGAACAACAGACAAACACCGTAGTGCTATTTTCACGACGTTGGAAGCCTGGGCTCCAAGACGCCATCCCTCCCTCGCCCCGCCCGTCGGCGGCGAGCAGTGGGGGCTGGGGCGGGTAGGGCGGCGTCCTGAGAACGCAGGGGCATTCTCATAGGAGGGCCCTGCTTCTCCCAGAAGCCACGCGCGCCCTGCACCCTCGTGGGAAAAGGGCGGGGGGGGATCGTAGAAGGACCGCGCCTCCCTCTAGACGTCAGGCGCGCCGAGAAAACATGAATCACGTCTGGGAGCCCTCGCCGGCCCCCGGGACAGTTACAATCGGATGCGCATAGGAGTGACCCTTCGCCAGAGTGACCGTTGGTGCGGCCCACATGGATCCCCTCAGTATTGGCTTGAGCACCTCGATTGGGCCCCTCTGCGGCACTCCAGAGCCGCGCACCGAATGTCACTCCTGCCCAGTGTCATTCTTGCATGTAGGCGATTTAGAATACTCAAGATGCAGTTTGCATCCTGAGTGGTTGATATCGCTGGCCCTGGGGAGAGGATCCGGACGACCTGCTAAGACGGCCCGCGCGGCGCTCGGAAGCCCTCATGGCGTCAGCAGAGCCCTCTGCGCGGCCCGCCGGCCCGCCCCAAGAAGCCACCCGCGCCACCTCGTGTTCGCCGCCACTGTGTGCAGCAGTCGAGTCCGACAAGACATCGGCCTGCCAGTAGAATGTTTTTGTCACCCACTGCCTCTGATATTCACCCCCTGGAGATAATGATGGTCGGGGTCCAGGGAGGATAGTAATCGTGCCCCCGGAAATCTCAGCATAATGATGAAGTATCCCAGGAAACCCATGGGATTCTTCAGCGTTCCTTAGGACATCCATCGGATGCCTTAGCGAATGCATCGGAAGTCTTAGGAAATGCATGGGATTCTTTTGAACATCTTGAACTCTTGATGGCATGCGTCAGATTTCTAGGCAAACTCCACAGGATTCCTTAGGAATCCACCGCGTTCCCGAAGAAATCCGCATGGTCCCTTAGGACAGTCATCAGATTCCTTAGGAAATCCATGGGATTGCTCAGGGATCTCATTGGCATGCTTCGAAATCCTTGCTACTCAACATCACAAAATATCAAATTCCATTCGCAACTTCCCTCCGCGATAATCAAGTTCAGCCTTGTCGCCCCTCTTCCCCGACCGAATCTGCAGTGGCCGGGGATCATAAATTTTCAGAGGTTAAGGGGGCGTTCTTTTTATCATCAGGGGCGTTGGGTTACCCTCCTGGCCATAACGCGCGTTATGCCCCGCCCCCCATAACGTGACGTTGCCCCCCCCCGTCCCCTCCCCTCTCCCCCCATACCGCCACGAATATACAGATGTTCTCCAACAGGTGCCCCACGAAAGTTCAGTGCCCCCCGATGGCCTCGGGTCACGAGCGGCGAACACGCCGTTGCACCCCGCAACTGCACGCCCGCAAAGTGCGCCAGAGCAGCGCGCCCGCAAAGTGCGCCCGCACAACGCGCCCGCACAGCGGGCCAGCACAGCGGGCCCGCACAGCGCGCCCGCACAGCGCGCCCGCACAGCGTGCCCGCACAGCGTGCCCCCGCAGCGTGCCCGCGCAGCGTGCCCGTTCAGCGTGCCCGCGAAGCGTGCTCGCACAGCGTGCCCGCGCAGCATGCCCGTGCAGCGTGCCCGCACCTGGGCCGATGCTCCGATCCGACGATGCTCGCGCAGGGATAGAGTAAGACCGCTCGGACACCCCTCGCTCTGATAGCCGCATCCGCGCCCTCGCGGTCTGGATTCTGGGGCGCGGTCCCGCGGATACGCGGTCGCACGGGCACGTTCCGCGCGGGGTATGCGGGAAAGCGCGCCCCGTATCCAGGGGGGTCGCCGCCCAGGGGCCCGGCCCGCGAGGCAGCGGATACGGATATGGCTCCCGCCCATGACCAGGAGCCAACCGAAGCTCTGGCCATCAAAGATCGACGAAGCACATTCCCCAATAATTCGTTTGGCAGGATTTTTTACCCTGTGTGTATGTGTTCTGCAGTACGCCCTCCCGGCGTGGGCATGAGGGCGTGCACAACAATCCTAGGCCCCAGCGCGGGCAGAGCGAACAACACGGGGACCCCCAGATGGACCAGTGATGCATGACGTTCTCTGTCGTTTAGCGGCGCTGGCGAGCATGACATTCAAGTGGTGTTTTTGTTTACGCAGGTGGCATGCAGTATTCGTGTGAAGTTGTTCCTCCAGTTGGGGCGCTTCGAAATGGCAATGCGCCGCGAAAGGGAAGGAGCCCCCTGTGCGGCGATACCCTGCCACTAAGGCTTTCGGTGGAGCCCCCTGGAGGGACTCACAATTTATGAGGGGTGTGCCGAAATGGGCAGGGGGGAGTCGCATACTGTACCCTGCCGCTGTGGCCCTCGGCGGAGCTCCCCGTGGGACAGCAACTTGTGAGGGGCTGTGCCGAAATTTGTGAGGGGACCGCGTGCGACACTCTGCCACTGAGGCTTCAGTGGATCTCCCCACGGGGCCACGAAACTGGCGAGGGGTGTCCCAAAAAGGGCGAGGTGACCGCGTGCGATACCCTGCCACTGAGACCTTTCGGTAGAGCTTCCTGTGGGGCCGCCAAGCGTGCGACGGGTGTGCCGGGGGGCTCGCATGTAGTACCTTGCCACTGGGGCCTTCGGTGGAGCTCCCTGGTGAGCCACGGAACGTTTTAGGTGTGTCTCGAAGTTAGCACGCGGAGGAGGAGGAAAAGGAGGAGGAGGAAGGAGACGCGCGCGCTGTCTGTTTTCAAACAAAGGCCCACGGCAGCACAGAGGGTGGGAATACCTATAAAACTTTCGGAGGTCCATGCAGATCCATTAGGTCGGCGTTGGGCCCCCACTGTCGGCGCCTCCTGCGCCGGCGCTGGCGCGCTCCGCGCGCCAGGAGAACGGGGTCCTGCCCCGACCCAGGAAGCCCGCGCGCACTTACGAAAGTCAATGCTCAGTTCTGACCCGACGATCTGGAGCTGCTGGAGTTCAAGAGGAGAGCTCCTGACCCGCCTCGCACGCTGCATACCGCGGCCGCCAGACCCCAAGGCTCTCCGTGCTCCCTGAGGATACCGCCTCGCGTTCTCGGGTGGGGATCGCTCGAAGCAACATGATTTGATTGCTTGCTTTTCTCCCTCCCCCGCCCCCCCGCCCTGCCTGTCCTCACCCCCCTCGATGCTGCGTGCTGTGAAGCATCGGCCTTCGTCACTCTCGACTGTGGTTGCTGATCAGCTCTGCGATGTTTGGTCACTTGGCTCAGGATGCGAGGGGCACGCGCGCGCTTACCGGGGACAGACTCGAAACATCCGGACCTTCCTGCGCAAGCGAAAAACGCCGGATCCGCCCGCCGCGCCCGAACTCCGCGGAACGGCCCCGCCGCGTCTCGGCTCCAGGGCGCGCGCGGCCCAGGCCGCCCCCGCAGAGGAGCTGGCGGGGCGGGCGGGCGCCCGCCAGGGGCAGGAGGACGTCGAGGAGGACGGCCAGCACCGCGTTTTGAGGATCCAGGTCCCACGAATCTGGGCCCCCTTTGGGATGCAGAGGTAAGGCGGCGCGATCCTCCGACCCCATCTACGCGGATCCCATGTGGGCGGCCTCCAGGTTCGTGGATCGAGCCCGTGTTCCGGTGTTTTGGGGTCCTTTTGTTGGGCCTTCGGAGGCGTTCGTTGGCTGCCTGTGGGGCCTACGACAGACCTGTGGGTGCGGGCGGCGACGAGGAGGGCGGCGGCTGGAGTATCGGCTACGGCCGGACGAGCCATTTCCACGAAGCGCTGTCAAAACGGTGAAAACATAGCCGGGCGAAGGACCCAACCATATGCATTTGCGTGTATCGCCGTTGTACGCATCGCTTCCGGTGGATCTCCTCATGCGGCAACGGGGCCGCCATGCGGGCGTTGCTACTGGGGCCCCAGGTATAGTCCTGAACAAGCATCAGTACGATGTTTTTGTCGCGCACGTTTGGTGTGTAGTTGTTTGTTTAGTATATTTCTCTCCCACTCTCTTTTTGAGTGTGTCTCATGTCGGCAGCGCTTGCCTCTTTGTCCCTGGCGCTCGCAAGGAGCAGTTGCATTTCGAGCCTGTGCCCTTCCCCCGTCGCCTCGTCCTCATCCTTCCTCCGTGTATCCCCCCCCCCCCTCCTGGCGGAGGGGGAAAGGCCTCGCGGCTGGGATAACCGATTGAGCAGCGGCAATTTAGCCCCCCGAGCCCGCGCGCTTCGGCGGCACGGGAGTGCCGAATGAATCAAACAACGGAGGAAGAGGGAAATCGGAGGAGGAGGGCGGGCAGGAGGAGGTGGAGGTCCAGTCCGAGGAGCACGTCAGGGGAGGAAAAGGGGTTCTTCTACGAAGATGCTTTGCTGTCCGGGGGGGCCCTGTCCTGCCGTTGAGGCCCCCCCCCGCGGGGGCTGGTCTGGGAGGCGGTGTTCAACGCGCCTTTGCGCAAGGGGGCCAGAGAGAGGAGATGCGTTTTCGCCGTGCCGTCGGAGTTGAGGACGAGGCAGGGCAGGGGCAGGGCGAGGATGGTGCACGGGGCGAGGAGTCGAACCCCTGGCACGACCCGCTGCCCTCCCGTCCGTCGTCCCCCGCCCCGCTCCCCCGTGAAAGGGGTCCTGGGCAGTCCCAGGCCCCCGACGTCGTGCTGCTGTTCGTGGCGTCGGCCCCCAAAGGTCCCCACCCGTTTCCCGCGGCCCGTTCTTCGTCCCGAGCTGTTTTTTCTCTTGGCGGCCCCACTCGAGGGGGTCCGGGGCCCCCCGTCAGGGATCTCGGTGTTCTGGGGACGTCGCGGCGGAGGACGGGAAGCGCGCCAAGACTCGAAGAGTCGCGCGACGGACGTTTGTTTGCCCAGAGGGATTTACTTATCAACTGGGGGAGGTCTGGAGGGGGAACGTGCGGCGCCGCCTCGTGATTCAGAGCCTGGCGGATTCCCAAAACGAGCGTTTCGCCTGAAACGTCCTCGCCAAATCGCGAAGTTGGGGGTCGTGTCTTAAGACGTCTTATGTTAAACATGAGCGTTTCGCCTGAGACATCCTCACAACATCGGGATATTGAAATCGCTGGCCTAATTTTCGGAACTTCAAACACGGCCGTTTCGCCTGAGACATCCTCGGAAAAAATGGGATGTTGAAAGAGTTGCTATGAGACATGTGTTCGGGGTGTTCTTGGATAACCTTGTATATGATACTTGGTCCTTGTATATGATACTGGTGGTCCTTGTATATGAGTTTTTGTATCTGATCGTCCTTGTCTATGACATTCCTTGTATCTGATGTCTCTTGGCAGGGCTCTTGGAGGCCTCTTGGGCCGTGTTGGAGGCCTCTTGGGCCGTCTGGAAGCCATCTTTGGCCGCCTTGGAGCGATTCTGGGCTATCTTGGTGGCCTGGGTGGGCTTCCTGAGCCGTCATTGAAGCCCTGGACAATCCCAGGGATACGCTATGGCCGCCCAGGGACCCCCAGAGTAGGGGCGGTGCAGTCGGTCGCCTCTATGCGAGACGGCGGGTGGGCGGCCCCTTAGTTGTATATGATCTTGTTTGAATATGGCCTTCGTTGTATATGATCTTCCTCGTGTACGTGGTCCTTGTATCTGATACTTCCTCTATACGCAGTTATTGTATATGATCGTATTGTGAGGCTCTGTTGGGCAGTCGTGAGGGCCGTCTGCTCCTCACGTTCCTCCATCTCCTTCGCCCCCTCCTATTCGAACACATCAGATAAGTAAGCGTTTCGCTCGAGACATCCCCCTTGCACATGCTTTTGAGGAGGTCTTCAAAAACGTACCAGAGCCTCTTCCTCCTGTGTGTGTGTGTGTGTGTGCGTGTGTGCCTTCGGACGGGCCTTCGAACACATCAGATAAGTGAGGGATAGACGGACGACATTGGAGGCGTACAGAGAAGTGAGGAGGATAATCAGGGCGCTCCTTGTGGACGTTCGGGGGGCGCGTGTCCGTAGGTATCCCCTGTGGAAGTTCGGAGAGCTCGCCTACAGTACATTTTATCGTGATGATGCTGCACGTTATTGCGCAGCTCTGTCCTTTCACGCGCTTCCCGTTCATGTCAGGAAAGGTTCCTGCAGGGTGCCTTCCTGCAGGGCGGTTTCTGGGATGCCCCGACGGATTCCTGAGGGCCCTCTTCAGGGTGCCCTCAGTTGGGGGGGGGAGGGCCCTTGCCAGGGCAGGGCGGCGACAGCTCAGCAGACGCCCTGAACAGGGGGGGTGAGGGGGAAGGGGGTCGACATGGGCGGCGGGAGGGGTGGGTCCGCCTGCAACTCCGAGGTGCTCGGCCCGGACTCCGAGGTGCTCGTCCCGAGGAGGACTCAGATCCGGGAGGAAGAGAGCGTATCCATAGCACGCCGCCGCTGGTGCCCGTCAGCATGTTACTCTGTCGCATTTTGTCGGAACACCTGGTATTTCTTCAACAGTAGCACGCTGATAGGTTCCCCATGGCGGTGTGGCAGTGATATTAATTGTTGCGCTCCCACAGATGCGGGCATTGCATTTTCTCACACCAGGCGGTCTAGGATGTTGGTCGTGACCCTTCGCGATGTTGCAGTTGTTCGCGGTGTCGGATGTGAGGGGCCCAGCGACGCAGTCTCTTCGCTCCGTTTTCGGCCTCCAGCCTGAGAGAGGGAGGTTTTTCGCTGTCTTCGGCCTCCCGGGGCCCTCGCCGGGCCCCGGGGCAGTGAGCAGGACGGCAAGCAGGCCGCCTGGTGAGGAATGGGATGCATCTGGTTTGGGAGACCTGTACTGAAGAAACGGCATCGGTTCTCTGGGGAGGGAGCAGGAGGACCGAGAGAAGGAGGAGGAGGAGGAGGAGGAGGACGAGGAGGAGGAGGAGAGGAGGAGGAGGAGGAGAGGAGGAGAGGAGAGGAGGGAGGAGGAGGGAGGAGGGAGGAGGAGGAGGAGGAGAGGAGGGAGAGGAGGAGGAGAGGAGGAGGAGGAGGGAGGAGGAGGAGGAGGAGGAGGAGGAGGAGGAGGAGGAGGAGGAGGAGGAGGAGAGGAGGGGGGAGGAGGAGGAGGAGGAGGAGGGGAGGAGGAGAGGAGGAGGAGAGGAGGAGGAGGAGGAGGAGGAGGAGGGGGAGGCGGAGGAGGAGGGGGGAGGAGGAGGAGGAGGAGGAGGAGGAGGAGGGGGGAGGAGGGGGAGGAGGGGAGGAGGGAGGAGGGACGAGGGATGTGGGTGGAGAGTCCGTGCGCTTGCCACGCGCGCCGAGGTCGTTGCCATGGCCTTTGCCGCACGTCCGAGCGACTGCCGCTGCGCTCGCTGCCCGCCGCTCGCTCGACCGCTGCGACCCCGACCTCCGAGGCCGCGTATTTGTTTCGCGGCTTGGACTCGTCGAGGTCTCGGCACCTCGGGGCCGTCGTCTCATCCCGAGCATCGTGTTGGCGGTCCCGGGGCCCGGTGACATCCACGGCCTCGCGGCCCACGAGCTCCTCCGCCGGGACCCCATGAATCATGGACTGAACAGCGGGCTTGCGTGGATGTCCCGCGCAGAACGGATCCATGCGATCGCGTGTCCGTGCGATCGAGCCTTGGTGTCATCACCGCGAGCTTTCTCTGGACAGTCCGGGGGCCCGAGGCCGAACATGTCGAGCAGACGTATACAGTGACCTTTCGCCGGAGTGACCTTTGATGCGGGCGACCTTCGAACGCGAAGCGGCAGCAGCGGCTTGCGCGCCCAGGTTTGGCCGCCCCGCGCCCCCCGTTGACCTGCGCACCAAAGACCGCTCTCACGTGGGGCCACTTTTGCGCGAGGGCACACTCACGCAGCAGGCTGCGGCGAGCGCGTGGGCGGCGGCCGGGCTGAGGGGCGGCCCCTGGCAGCTGGCGGCGGAAGTAAACGCGAGGCGCCAATCATTCTGGGCCCGGATTTCGGGATTCGGCAAGTTGTGCCAGCAAGAACCGACAGGCGGCGGCAGACACCCGAAGTAGACGGCATCCATCCCAGTCGATTGGCGGGGGCAAGGCTTCCCCAGTGGAGGTGGGGACAGTTTTTCTTCACGCCCACCGGGGAAGCATTTGCCCCGTAGGCCGACCCGATCCTCCTGGCGGGGATTTTGTCCCGTTTCTCTACGGTTTCGCAGCGCCTATCTCCACCACTGGTTGGGTTCATTGGGAGAGCCGCCTTGGCCACCAGACATCTGACGTCTTGCTTCTTTCGATGTAAGGTCCCTCGAAGCCTCGAGTCGTTCTTCGACGGCATCTGGGCCCAGCGCGGGCCCCAAGAGGCCGAGATCGATCTTACATATCCGTATGCTGCATGCCGTAGTACGTTGGATGTCTAGTCCTGTTCGAACGTGCCTAGGACAAGGATCAAATCCGTTCCAGAGCGTTCCAGAACGCACTCAGAGTGTTCCGGGACGCTCTGAGAAGGCCGCGAAGCCCGAGACGTTCTCCAGAGCCGCTGGACTTCAGAGATTCTCGACATATCCTCATCCGAATGTGTCCCCGTCTTGGCGTCGTCTTGGCAGGGGTCGGGGAGGTTCCGACGATGAGGGTCGGGCGGCGGCCGCGGCAGGGGGGCAGACGGGTTCCCGCGGTGGGAGCGCGTGGGCAGGCGCGGCCGCCCCGCCATGGCAGCCCGCGCTGCCCCTGGCCGAGGCGCTCCCTGGCCGATGCCATGTTGCTGCTCAGTTCTTTTTGCCTCTGTTCCAGCCCCTCCTCCTCGTCCTCCTCTTCCTCCTCCTCCTCTTCCTCCTCCTCCTCCTCCTCCTCCTTCCTTCTCCAGTCATTTCCAGGTTTCTTGGGGTAGCTTTGTGGCAGCGCGCCTGGAAGTGGCGCGGCTGCCACGAGCCACGACAGGCCACAGCCGTTGCCGACGGCCCCCGGCGCCGCCCCGAGGAGGCCAACCCCTCACGCGGTGGCGGTGCAATGGGCGCTGCGGCGGTCACCAGGACCGCGGCTGGCGCTCGGCTTGCCGGCAGTGCGGCAAGAAGGCCCCGCCCCGGGTGCTCGACGCCATCGCGCGCAGCGGGACGCAGGAGCCAAGGGTCGCGCAGCGTCCCGGGCCGAACGGGGCGCCGGGGCAAGGGGCCTCCGCCGTCCACGGGTGCCAAGGAGGACGCGGTGGCACAGGCCAGGCGAGAGTTCCGTGTTGCTGTCTTTGCCGATCCCACCAAGCACGGCCTGTCGCAGGAGCAGGCGAAGTCAGCCCCAGTGTCGCTGGCACCTCGGCCCGTCGACGCGGAGAGTGAGCCCGCGAAGGCGGATTTGGCGACCAAGTCCGTGCAAGACTGGCACTGGCGAGAAGCCAGGAAGTCCGGGCGAAGGCCCATGAGACGGCAGCCGACAAGGCACTTATAGCGGTTGCCGGGGTTGCGGCTCGTCAGCACTGTCTTGCAGACCATGCTGTTGTTGCTTCTGCTGCTGCTGCTGCTGTTGCTGCCGCTGCTGCTGCTGCCGCCGCCGCCGCTGCTGCTGCTGCTGCTTCAGCTGGTAGCACCGACAGTGACAGTCGGCGACGGCAGCTTCGACCTAGACCTCGACTCGACGGCCCCGAGTTGCCAGGGAAGCTCAAGGAGGCGGGCCTGGGCGACTTCGATCTCAATCAGGAGGACGGCAGGGCCAAGGCCAAGCGCCTGCAGAGCCCGCTCATCAGGAAGAAGCAGCGAGCTTGACCGGGGCGATGGCGACGACGAGGGGACCCCTGGGCAGAACTGCGCCCGCGCACCCCGCCTTCGGGGGGTGGAGCTGCAAGGGCAGGGAGGCCAGTGAACAGGGTCATCCCATCAGGATGCCGCGCGGCTGGTGTCCCCCAGCTGCTCGTTGGGCCGGGGTCCGCCCTCGTTCCCGACGCTTCTTGCCGCTGGGCCTCAACGGTGGCCGCAGGTGTGCACTGCTGCAGGAGCATTGCCTCAAGTTGGCGAAGCGGGTCACCGCAGGGAGACTTCGGGCATCCACGGCGAGCCTGAACTCCGTCTCCGGTCTGGCGAAATCCACGGGTGAGGCGGCGACCGAGTCGTCCAGTGGCGTTGCGGTGCCCAGCCACTTCCCGATGCTCGACGGCTTCGACAGGATGACGGGGACTCTCCCGCGGAGCAGGTGCCGGACGAGAGCACTCAACGCGAAGTCAGGGGCCCCGCTCCACTTCGTCAGCCTGTATCTCATCACGAAGGTCGGGCCCGCCGAGCCCACATCCCACGCACCTAGACGTTCTCATGTCGGGCCTGGCTGGCCTTCGTGGGCCGTGGTTCGTGCGGAGGAGAGTCGGGACTCCCAACCGGACCAGGTCAGGGAGGGGGCCAGGCTGGCGCACGGGTGAAGTGGCGGCCTCCGAGGAGCCAGAGTGTGGCGAGCGCACCCTCGACTCCGTCGTGGTCTCCAGGCTGCTCGGAAGCTTCGTTGAGCGGATCGTGGCTGTGCGAGGCACCTGCATCCGCGCGCATGTCCCAGTCGAGCTGGGGCTCGGAGGACTGGGAGCGGAGGTGAAGGCGTGCGAGGCGAGGCTCCCCCAGGCTTTCCCCAGCGCGCTGCCGGCTCCGCCCCGCGCGGCCCCGGTCGAGGCTGACCCTGACCAGTGGCCCGGAAAAGATGTCGCCCCAGAGAACCTCCACGCGGCGACGACGGCGTGTTTTGAGAAGGCGGGGGAGTACCTGACGAGCCTGCATGAAAGCTGCAGCCGAACCTCTGGCAGAGGACGCCGCACGATGGCGCTGTCGGCCCCGCCGGCAAGAGGAGGTGGCAGAGCCCGTTCAAAAGCAGGGCCTCAGCTGCTGGGCCAGTCTGCGGGCGGCATGCCTCCGAGCGGCAGCCCTTCAGCAAGCGATGCTGTCCAAGGGGTGGCCTGGGTACTCCGGCCTCAGCGCGCAGCTGCGCGTCATCCAGAAGTTCGTGCTCGATAATGGCTGGTGGCTGTCGGCGGACCCGCTGGTGAACCACTCCCTCGGGGAGCTGCTCAGAGTGCTGCAGGGTGGCTCGGCCAGTGCGACGTCCCATCTGTAGGGCGCGATGGGTGATCACGCGCAAGGGCCACGACGGAGAGACCAGCGTCATCGGTGAGCTCAGTGGCAGGCGTGGGCCGAGGAGGCGGTGACCATCAGGGCCGGCCGTCAGGCGTTCCTCTACGTCAGGTCGGCACAGGTGGTGCCCTCGGTCATTGAGGCGGAGGGTGGGGAGACCAACTGTGTCATCCCGCCAGGAGATGGCGATGCCATGGCCATCCTCATGTGGCAGTGGGCGCCGCTGCGGGTCAAAGCGGACAGGGAGGTCGAGGCTCACCCATGTGACTGGAGCGGGGCAGAGTTCGGCGCCGCCACCCTCCCGCTGCTGCAAGTGGCTGGCCTTGACACAGCCATCGAGAAGCATAGTGAGAAGGCTGGGCAGGGGCGGGACCAGCTCCGCCCGCGGCAGCTGAGATGGCTGCCCATCTGTTTCAAAGAGAAGCTCCTCTATTGCCCGAGCCTCTTGACCTGTTCAGGGCTGCCTCCTTCTCCTCCTCAATATTTCTCCTCCTTCCCTTGATCCTCACCCTCGTCCCTTATCCTTCCCCCTCCCTGTTCCCCTCCTCCTCCTCCTCCTCCTCCTCCTCCTCCTCCTCCTCCTCCTCCTCTTCCTCCTCCTCCTCTTCCTCCTTGTCGTGTCCAGGGGCGGTTTGGGTTTCAAGGTGCGTCCCGCGAGGGCCGACAGATTCTCTTGTCCGTCACTCGTCTGTGCCTCTGCATTCCGCTACATTCCTTCTTCCTTCTCGTGCCTCCTCCAGGTACCACGGTACATTTCAGGGCAATACATATTGTCATCCTCCTGCCTCGTCCTCCTCTCTCCAGTTCCTCCTCCTCCGCCCTCATCCTCTGTCATCCCCCCTCCTCCTCGGTCATATTCCTTCACCTCCCCGTCTTCATCATCCGCATCATCTTCAGCATTCTGAATATAACCATCATCATCAGCATTATCATCACCATTACCATCATCAGCACCATCATCATCATCACCACCATCATCATCATCACCGGCATCCCCATCCTCATCCTCATCCTCACCCTCATCCTCATCCTCATCCTCACCATCATCCCCATCCCCCTTCCCATCCCCATCCTCGCCATCCTCATCCTCCTCTTTCTCTTCATCCTCTCCTCCTATTCCGTCCTGCCTCCTCCCCCCCTCCTCCTTCGCCATGATAGAAAAAGGGTGCTGAAACAAAAGGGCCTTGGAGTCTTTCACAGCGTTCACCCTTCCAGTGCCCCTCGAGGGCCCTGGGACGGTAAAACAACGATTTGGGATGAAAGAACCGTCTTGGGGACTGCCATGAGGTCCAGGTCCCGCTTCCTCCAAGACCCGTGTTTTGCATGGTATCTTCATTTGTTTATCCCTCATCGCGTTGTACTTGCCCCTTCCTGCAGTACGGTCCTCACCTATCCTCCTCCTCTTCCTCCTCCTCCTCTTCCTCCTCCTCCTCTTCCTCCTCCTCCTCTTCCTCCTCCTCCTTCTCCTCCTCCTCCTCCCCCTCCTCCTCCTCCTCCTCCTCCTCCTCCTCTTCCTCCTCCTCCTCCTCATCATCGTTCTGCCCATCCTCCTATTCCTCCCTTTCATCTTCCTCCTCCGCCTCTTCGTCACCATCATCATAAGCATACTCAGCATCATGCTAATCATCATCAGCTTCATAAGAAGAAAGAGCGTGTTCTACCGCTGCTGGCGGAAAACCGGAGGGGGTCACTACCGGTTCGAACCCTCCCCCCCCCCCCCACCGGAAAACCGGGGGGGTCACTACCGGTTCGAACCCCTCCCCCCCCCCCAGTTCATCATGAAAAGGGGGGGGGGTCACTACCGGTTCGAACCCCCCCCCCCTCGAAAACCGAGTGGGGGTGCGGACAGTGGTGGGGACGGTGTTGGTGGGGACAGTGGTGAGGGGACAGCGGGACAGTGGTGGGGACAGTGGGACAGTGGGACAGTGGTGGGGACGGTAGTGGTGGGGACAGTGGTGGGGACAATGGTGGGAACAGGGGGGACAGTGGACAGTGGTGGGGACGGTGGTGGTGGGGACAGTGGTGTGGGCACAGTGGGAATGAGGTGGAAACAGTGGGACAGTGGAGGGTACAATGGTGGTGGGGACAGTGGTGAAGGCGGTGGCGAGGACGGCGGTGGGACAATGGGACAGAGGTACAGTGGGGACAGTGGTGGGGACAGTGGGGACAGTGGTGGGAACAGTGGGACAGCTCAGTGGGACAGCGGAGGAGTCAGTGGGACAGTGGGGACAGTGGGGATAGTCGGGCAGTGGTTGGGGCCGTGGAGACAGTGGGGAGAGTGGAACCGTGGTGGGAACAGTGGTGGGGACAATGGGGACAGTGCGACAGTGGTGGGGGCACTGGTGGGGACACAGTGGGGACAGCGTGGTGAGGACAGTGGCGCTGGGAACAACAGTGGGGGATGTGATGCGGACGGTGGTAGGGACGGGAGTCGTTTGCTGGCGGTGAGGGGGGGGGGAGGGATTCGAACCGGTAGTGATCCCCTCCGGTTTTCGAGAGGGGGAGGGGGGGTTCGAACCGGTAGTGACCCCCCCCAGTTTTTCGGATCCGGAGGGGGAGGGGGAGGGGTTCGAACCGGTAGTGACCCCCCCCCGGTTTTCGAGGGGGAGGGGGGGGGGGGGTGGGGGAGGGGGGGGTTTGCCGAAGAGGGGCGGGGGGGGTCCAGCAAGGGGGGGGGGGGGGGATTTTCGGAGGGGGGGGGGGCGACCGGGTTCCGGAGGAAAAGGTTGGCAATTTTCTACAGGAAAGCGGCGGTGGATCACGCTCTCTCCATAATAAGAATCATCATCATCAGCAGCATCATCATCATCATCATCAACATCACCACATCCACCACCATCATCAGAGTAATCAGCATCATCATCATCAGCATCATCATCATCGTCATCATCATCAGCATCATCAACATCCCCCTCCTCGTATTCATTCGTTTCTCTCTCCCTCCTCATCCCTTCAAGCTGGCGTTTTCGAGCTAGACTGGAGGACATACTGCACTGGATTACCGTTTTCCCGTTCCGTTCCTTCTGCCATTCCTCCCCCACCTCCTTCCTCATCCTCTCTATGTCCTTTCCTCCTCTGCCTGTCCTCCGATCCTCCCCCCCCTTCTCTTATTCAGCAGACCCTCCTCGTCCTCCCCGTCTTCCTTCCTGCTGTCGACTATCCTCGTGCTCCCCCTGCTCGTCAATTCTCCTTTCTAAAAAGAGAATAGACTCTACCCCCCCCGACTTATCCGTTCCCCTTTCGGGTACGTAAATCATATATGATTCTGACCACTCGTCCATCCGAAATATGAAATCATGCCATCCCAACCAGGCCGGGTTCCCCCCCTCTGAGGCTCCCTTGTAAAAAAAACACTATGCGGTGACTTGTTTGGCTCTAACATAAGTTTTATTCGCGAATCCCTTGCAACAAAATGGGACGATGTGCGCACGCTCGCGTCGTCGCGCGCATGCCGGAATCCTTCAAAAACCTTCGGTGCCGGAAGGATTTCGCAATCGAGTTGCCAACATACAAACAAAAACACAAGGTTTCGCAACACTTTTTTGCTAAAAAAGCTTCCGCGCGAGCTCTTGCGAAATCTTAAGAAAACCATGTTTTTTTAACCATCCTGTGGTGTTGGGTCCTCGTTTTGAAGAGACGGTGCCCCGCGTTCTCCTTCCTTCCTTCCTTCCTTCCTTCCTCCCGCTGCCTCCTCATCTCCCATCATCATCATCATCATCATCATCATCATCATCATCATCATCAACAACACCCAATTCGGCACACCCCTCACACGCTTCGTGGCTCCATAGGGAGCTCCACCGAAGGCCCCAGTGGCCGCGGCCGCATGCGTCACCCACACCCATTTCGGCACACCCCTCACACGCTTCGTGGCTCCATAGGGAGCTCCACCGAAGGCCCCAGTGGCCGCGGCCGCATGCGTCACCCACACCCATTTCGGCACACCCCTCACACGTTTCGTGGCTCCATAGGGAGCTCCACCGAAGGCCCAGTGCCCGCGGCCGCATGCGTCACCCACACCCATTTCGGCACACCCCTCACACGTTTCGTGGCTCCATAGGGAGCTCCACCGAAGGCCCCAGTGCCCGCGGCCGCATGCGTCCCCCACACCCATTTCGGCACACCCCTCACACGTTTCGGCTCCATAGGGAGCTCCACCGAAGGCCCCAGTGCCCGCGGCCGCATGCGTCACCCATTTCGGCACACCCCTCACACGTTTCGTGGCTCCATATGGAGCTCCACCGAAGGCCCCAGTGCCCGCGGCCGCATGCGTCCCCCACACCCATTTCGGCACACCCCTCACACGTTTCGTGGCTCCATAGGGAGCTCCACCGAAGGCCCCAGTGCCCGCGGCCGCATGCGTCACCCACACCCATTTCGGCACACCCCTCACACGTTTCGTGGCTCCATAGGGAGCTCCACCGAAGGCCCCAGTGCCCGCGGCCGCATGCGTCACCCACACCCATTTCGGCACACCCCTCACACGTTTCGTGGCTCCATAGGGAGCTCCACCGAAGGCCCCAGTGCCCGCGGCCGCATGCGTCACCCACACCCATTTCGGCACACCCCTCACACGTTTCGTGGCTCCATAGGGAGCTCCACCGAAGGCCTCAGTGCCGCCGCCCGCATGCGTCACCCCCACCCATTTCGGCACACCCCCCGCATTTCTCGCACGGCAGGGTCATCACCACGGTGGCGTGCCAGGGGCGCACCGTGCGCGAAGGCGACGGGGCGGGGGAACGGCGCTCCGGGGGCGGCCAGACCTCCGGGGCGCGAGCAGTCCGCGGCCAGACCATCTCTCGGTCCTGTGGACTCTCGCCCTGGGCCGTCGGCTGCCCGGCGCGCTGCTCCCTCGGTCGACGTCGCCCAGGCGTGATCCTGGATTGCGGCCGCCACGAGGTAGGGAACGGCAAGAAGGAGGACGACGACTGGTGGCTGGAGCTCTACGCGCTGCTCTCGCGCGCCACGCGCCACGAGGACCTCCTGCTCATGCGGGCGCCGCGCATCGAGTTCTTCCTGGCAGGGCCGCCGCAGGGCTTGCGGAAGCAGCTGGAGCAGTTTGCGGCGCGCACGAAGCGGTGCAGGAGGGAAGCGACGGCCCTCGCCAGGGAGCTCGGCTTCACCGAGTTCATCCGCGAGGCCTGACCTGAGGAGCGTCTCCCCCGAGCCGCGCCTTCTCTCGACTGCCCGACTAATTGTTTGGCCTCGCGCCGCGGACGACCCGCGCGCGTCGCTGGGACCCTCTCGGGGCGACCAGCGCGCGTCGCGGGAACTCCGTGCTGCGGGGGGCCCGGCGCCTCGTTCGCCCGTCGTCGCTCTGCCCAGCGGTCAGAGACTTGCCCGCTATCAGCCAGCCAGTTAGCTAGTCAGCTCTCTCTGCTTCGCGCAGCGGACGACCCGCGCGCGTCGCTGGGACCCCGCCCGGGGCGACCAGCGCGCGTCGCGGGGACTCCGCGCTGCGCTGCGCCCGCAGCCTTGGATTTTGGAGTGCGCGGGCAAAGAGGAAGGAAAAGAAGAGCCGAAAACGGGCGCGATCCTCGCAAGAGGCGTGCCGACATGGGCGTCGCGACGTGCGGACGCTGCCGTCGGGGTTCCCGCGGAAGCTGCCTGCGGCGGCCACGCCCAGTGTCACGTGTGTTCGGACAGGCGTGCTCGACACTTATACTAGGCGTTTCCATGTTCGCATTCATGCA
Organism: Prorocentrum cordatum; assembly: GCA_963575745.1. Lineage (NCBI taxonomy): Eukaryota > Dinophyceae > Prorocentrales > Prorocentraceae > Prorocentrum > Prorocentrum cordatum. The sequence continues at coordinate 1,286,796 of CAUYUJ010018393.1, forward strand.
AATATATTCACTCGCGCGCAGACCCATTCATACTCATATTCCCTCGCGCTTTGACTCACCCGCGTTCTTTCTCTCGTAATCAGATCTATCGTATTCCTTTGCGTTGTGTACCCCGCCACATTTCGGCACACCCCTCATGCGGTTCGTGGCCCCATAGGGAGCGCCACCGAAGAAGATAATCACAACTGCGATACTCACAACTGCATATGGTCGGGTCCTTCGCCAGGATAATTTGTTCTCCGGATTTTCACAAAATGCTACCAAACGGGCTTCGCGCGCGCATGTCGAAATCTGTCGAAGGCCCTTGCGCGTGTGCCGTCGCGAGATTCCTCTGCAACGATTAGGACGAAGTGCAGACGCGCGCGTCGTCGCGGGCGCATGCCGAAAGCCTTCAAAACCCATCGGTTTCAGAAGGATTTCAAAATCGTGCGCCCAAATAACCTACAAAAACTTAAGGTTTCGCAACACGGATTTTCAACAAAAGCGTGCGCGCGCGCTCTTGCGTCGTCGTCGTCGTCGTCGTCGCCGTCCTCCCTCCTCCCGCGTCGTCGTCGTCGTCGCCTACGTCGTCCTCTGTCTTTTCTCGTGTTCGTCGTCGTCGTCGTCGTCCTCTTTGGCGTCGTGGTCGTTTCCGTCGTCGTCGTCGCCGTGGTCGTCCGTCCTCCTCCTCCCACGTCGTCGTCGTCGTCCGTCGTCGGCGTCTCGTCGTCGGTTCTATTTCGTCACCGTCGTCGTCGTCGTCGTTGTCCAGGTCGTCTTCCCTCCTCCCTCGTCGTTGTCGTCGTCGGCGTCGCCGTCCTTCCTCCTTCGTCGTCGTTCGCGTCGTCGCCTTCCTCCCTCCTCCCTCGTCGTTGTCGTCGTTGTCGTCGTTGTCGCAGTCGTCGTCCTTCCTCCTCCCTCGTCGTCGCCTTCGTTGTCGTCGTCGTCGTCTTCGTCGTCGTCGGCGTCGGCGTCGATGTCGTCGTCGAAGTCGTCGGAGACGTCGTCGGTGTCGTCGTCGTCGTTGTCGTCGGTGTCGTCGTTGTTGGTCTTAGGATGTTTTGCAAACCAAGATGCGGGTGGGAGGGTGGGATGTTTGCGCGAGCAGTGGAGAGGACAGCTTTAAGTTGAGCAAGTGGTTGATTCCTCTCCTAAAACTTCCTCAGATTCAGTTATCATTCTCTTCATCTTCCACAGTTTTCTTCTTCATCCCCCCAGTCATCCTCAATATCGTCTCCCGCACGGCGCCCCCTCTGAATCATCCGTTTTTTTCCCCAACCATCCTGTGGTGTTGGGTCCTCGTTTTGAAGAGACGGTGCCCCGCGTTCTCCTTCCTTCCTTCTTTCCTTCCTTCCTTCCTCCCGCTGCCTCCTCCCCCCTCCCATCATCATGATCATCATCAACACCCAATTCGGCACACCCCTCACATGTTTCGTGGCTCCATAGGGAGCTCCACCGAAGGCCCCAGTGGCCGCGGCCGCATGCGTCACCCACACCCATTTCGGCACACCCCTCACACGTTTCGTGGCTCCATAGGGAGCTCCACCGAAGGCCCCAGTGGCCGCGGCCGCATGCGTCACCCACACCCATTTCGGCACACCCCACAAGTTTTCGTGGCTCCATAGGAGGGAAGTGGCCCACCGAAGTCGGGCCGAGTTCAAGAGGGAAGGAGGCAGCACACCCATTTCGGCACACCCCTCACAACGTTTCGTGGCTTCCATAGGGAGCTCCCCGAAGGCCCAGTGGCCGCGGCCGCATGCGTCACCCACACCCATTTCGGCACACCCCTCACACGTTTCGTGGCTCCATAGGGAGCTCCACCGAAGGCCCCAGTGCCCGCGGCCGCATGCGTCCCCCACACCCATTTCGGCACACCCCTCACACGTTTCGTGGCTCCATAGGGGAGCTCCACCGAAGGCCCCAGTGCCCGCGGCCGCATGCGTCCCCCACACCCATTTCGGCACACCCCTCACACGTTTCGTGGCTCCATAGGGAGCTCCGCCGAAGGCACCAGTGCCCGCGCCCGCATGCGTCACCCACGCCCATTTCGGCACACCCCTCACACGTTTCGTGGCTCCATAGGGAACTCCACCGAAGGCCCCAGTGCCCGCGCCCGCATGCGTCACCCACACCCATTTCGGCACACCCCTCACACGTTTCGTGGCTCCATGGGGAGCTCCACCGAAGGCCCCAGTGCCCGCGCCCGCATGCGTCACCCACATCCATTTCGGCACACCCCTCCACACGTTTCGTGGCTCCATAGGGAGCTCCATCGAAGGCCCCAGTGCCCGCGCCCGCATGCGTCAGCCACACCCATTTCGGCACACCCCTTCACACGTTTCGTGGCTCCATAGGGAGCTCCACGAAGGCCACCCAGTGCCGCGGCCAGCACGCATTGCGTCCCCACACCATTTCGGCACCCACCCCTGGCCGCGGCCCGCATGCGTCACCCACATCAATTTCGGCACACCCCACACGCTTCGTGGGCTCCATAGGGAGACCACTCCACGAAGCGCCATGGCCCAAATCGCCATGCGTCACCCACACCCATTCGCACACCCCTCACACGTTCGTGTCTCCATTAGGGAGCTCTTCCACCGAGGCCCCAGTTGCCCGTCCCTCCCTTCCCCCCCCCCCGGCCGCATGCGTACCACACCATTTCGGCCCACACCCCTCACCACGTTTCGTGGCTCATAGGGAGCTCCACCGAAGGCCCCAGTGGCGCGGCCGCATGCGTCACACACACCCATTCGGAACCACCCTCACACGTTTCGTGGCTCCATAGGGAGCTCCCACGAAGGCCCGGTGCCACGCGGCCGCATGCGTCACCCACACCCATTTCGGCACACCCCTCACACGTTTCGTGGCTCCATAGGGAAGCTCCACCGAAGGCCCCCAGTAGCCGCGGCCCCGCATGCGTCACCCACACCCATTTCGGCACCACCCTCACACGTTTGTGGCTACTAGGAGCTCCACCGAAGGCCCCAGTGCCCGCGGCCGCATGCGTCCCCCACACCCATTTCGGCACACCCCTCACACGCTTCGTGGCTCCATAGGGAGCTCCACCGAAGGCCCCAGTGCCCGCGGCCGCATGCGTCCACCACACCCATTTCGGCACACCCCTCACACGTTTCGTGGCTCCATAGGGAGCTCCACCGAAGGCCTCAGTGCCGCCGCCCGCATGCGTCACCCCCACCCATTTCGGCACCCCCCTTGCATTTCTTGCACGGCAGGGTCATCACCACGGTGGCGTGCCATTGCCAGGGGCGCACCATGCGCGAAGGCGACGGGGCGGAGAAACGGCGCTCCGGGGGCGGCCAGACCTCCGGGCGCGAGCAGTCCGCGGCCAGACCATCTCTCGGTCCTGTGGACTGTCGCCCTGGGCCGTCGGCTGCCCGGCGCGCTGCTCCCTCGGTCGACGTCGCCCAGGCATGATCCTGGATTGCGGCCGCCACGAGGTAGGGAACGGCAAGAAGGAGGACGACGACTGGTGGCTGGAGCTCTACGTGCTGCTCTCGCGCGCCACGCGCCACGAGGACCTCCTGCTCATGCGGGCGCCGCGCATCGAGTTCTTCCTGGCAGGGCCGCCGCAGGGCTTGCGGAAGCAGCTGGAGCAGTTTGCTGCGCGCACGAAGCGGTGCAGGAGGGAAGCGACGGCCCTCGCCAGGGAGCTCGGCTTCACCGAGTTCATCCGCGAGGCCTGACCTGAGGAGCGTCTCCCCCGAGCCGCGCCTTCTCTCGACTGCCCGACTAATTGTTTTGCCTCGCGCCGCGGACGACCCGCGCGCGTCGCTGGGACACTCTCGGGGCGACCAGCGCGCGTCGCGGGAACTCCGTGCTGCGGGGGGCCCGGCGCCTCGTTCGCCCGTCATCGCTCTGCCCAGCGGTCAGAGACTTGCCCGCTATCAGCCAGCCAGTTAGCTAGTCAGCTCTCTCTGCTTCGCGCAGCGGACGACCCGCGCGCGTCGCTGGGGCCCCGCCCGGGGCGACCAGCGCGCGTCGCGGGGACTCCGCGCTGCGCTGCGCCCGCAGCCTTGGATTTTGGAGTGCGCGGGCAAAGGGGAGGGAGAAGAAGAGCCGAAAGCGGGCGCGATCCTCGCAAGAGGCGTGCCGACACGGGCGTCGCGACGTGCGGACGCTGCCGTCGGGGTTCCCGCGGAAGTTGCCTGCGGCGGCCACGCCCAGTGTCACGTGTGTTCGGACAGGCATGCTCGAACCATTCACATTCATATACACTTACACTAGGCGTTTCCATGATCGCATTCATGCAAATATATTCATTCGCGCGCAGACCCATTCATACTCAGATTCCCTCGCGCTCTGACTCACCCGCGTTCTTTCTTTCGTAATCAGATCTATCGTATTCCTTTGCGTTGTGTACCCCGCCACATTTCGGCACACCCCTCATGCGGTTCGTGGCCCCATAGGGAGCGCCACCGAAGAAGATACTCACAATTGCGATACTCACAACTGCATATGGTTGGGTCCTTCGCCAGGATAATTTTCTTTCCCCAGAACCGAGAGGCACCCAAATTCTCATTGTTTTTTTTCTTCGCCTTCCTCCTGCCCTGTAGGTTCCGAGAAGTGCACATGGTTTCCCCTCTGTATTTATCGTCCCACATTAAGAGGCGCCCACATATTACGGTACTGGTGATTTGTTGCTTTGGACCTCGCGTATATCGGCGACTGGTGATAAACAAACATTCGAAGCAGGACAGGATCTAACACTGGGGGCGCGTCTGGCGTCGCTGAGTGCTGGGGGGTCCGTCGGGCCACCCGGCCTTCCTGCTCTTGGGAGGGGGTGTGTCTGAGGGCAGAATGTACGGGTTGGAGTCCGTTCCCTGAATTTCTCTTGAGCGAGCTTTTCATGCAGGTCCGCTCAAATAGAAGGGATGCCGGTTGTCAGCCTAGGGAGCTGTTTTTTTGTTGTGAGATGTTTAGGGGGTCGGCAATACGAGGGAACTTCCAGCCACCCCCGATAAGTTCGCCAGCTTCTGGAAAGAGGTGGTTTCATAGGCATCGCATCTGAGGGCACTACAGCCATAAGGTTTGTTCCCTAAACAGCTTTCTGTTGAGGTTGGATATGGTTGTTCTGGGAAACTAGAAGGCGTGCTGCCGAGGCCAGACTCGGGCGGGCGACGCTGTCTGCCGCTGCCCCGTCGTGGCCTTGCCTCCCGCATCGCAGTACAAGTAGTTCCTGCATGCATTTGCATGAGTACGAGAGCGATTATCAGTAGTAGCACTTGTTATAACAGTTGATTGTGTAAGCGTTGTGTAGTAGCGCCACGCTTTGAATGCCACTTTGTGTCTGTATCCGCGTGTTGTCTTACTCCAAGACGTAGTAGCTGCATTCGAGTGAGTAGCAGTAGTTGTAATATCCGTATAGGCGTAGTTGTGTGCATTTCAGAATACGAGTATTGGAAGTCACAACAGTCGCCGTATCAGTATCCGTATCCGTCCACGTTGCTATAGCCAGAGCCATTTCATTTGTAGTAGTATCAGCCTCACTATTCGAACCCTCGCTGGCATTTGACCGACAACTAGTTGTGTACGGGGTACGAATGGTACAATTCCTATGAGTCGTCGCATGAAGACGGCTATTCGCAATGCGATCGTTTTGTAGTTGTAGCATCACGAACGGTATTTGTCTTGGTGTAGTACGCTTACTAGTACTTGTCCTCGTGTGCGCGTGTTCGTTCGTATCCGTATCGTTGTGAGTAGTAGTACTCGTAGTAGTAACAGTAGTTGCAGCAGCAGTAGTCGTAGTAGCAGTAGTAGTAGTAGTAGTTGTTGTTGTTGTAGCAGTAGTAGTCGTACTAATAATAGTAGTAGTAGTGGTGGTGGTCGTATTTATAGTAGTAGTAGTAGTAGTAGTCGTCGTCGTAGTAGTAGTAGTGGTAGTAGTAGTAGCAAGAGTAGTGGTGGTAGTAGTAGTAGTACTCGTAGTAGTAGTAGTAGTAGTAGTAGTAGTAGTAGTAGCAGTCGTAGTAGTCGTAGCAGCAGCAGCAGTAGTAGTAGTAGTAAGTAGTCAGTAGTAGTATAGTAGTAGTAGTAGTAAGTAGTAGTAATAGTAGTAGTAGTAGTACGTAGTAGTAGTAGTATGTGGTATAGGCGTAGTCTAGTAGTCGTATAAGTCGCAGTTGCAGTCGTAGCATTAGTAGTAGTAGTAGTAGTATTAGTAGTCGTAGTCCGTCGTAGTAAGTAGTAGTAGTAGTAGTAGTAGTAGTCGGTAGTAAGTCGTAGTATCGTAGTAGTAGAGTAGTAGTAGTAGTAGTCGTCGTAGTAGTATAGTAAGTAGTAGTAGTAAGTAGTAGTAGTAGTAGTGGTAGTAGTAGTAGTCGTGTTAGTAAGTATTAGTAGTAAGTAGTAGTACTAGTAGTAGTAGTAGTAGTAGTAGTAGCAGCAGTAGTAGTAGTAGTAGTAGTAGCAGTAGCAGTAGCCGTAGTCGTAGTAGTCGTAGTAGTAGTAGTAGTAGTAGTAGTAGTAGTAGTAGTAGTAGTAGTAGTAGTAGTAGTAGTAGTAGTAGCAGCAGCCGCAGCAGCACCAGCAGCAGCAGCAGCAGCAGCAGCAGTAGTAGTAGTAGTAGTAGTAGTAGTAGTAGTAGTAGTAGTTTTTTTTCAGCAGCAGTAGTAGTAGTAGTAGTAGTAGTAGTAGTAGTAGTAGTAGTAGTAGTAGTAGTAGTAGTAGTAGTAGTAGTAGTAGTAGTAGTAGTAGTAGTAGTACAATACCAATGCAATACGA
>CAUYUJ010018393.1:1298515-1335936 GCA_963575745.1 Prorocentrum cordatum
CATTCAAGCGGCTTCCGCCACTTCGCCGGCCCCCGGGGAGACACGAAGTCCACGGGTGAGGCTTTTCCTGCTTCTCGGGTCCGCTTCAGGGGGCTTCTTTGGGGCATCTTTGGGGCCTCTTTGGAGATTCTTGGGGGTCTGTTGGGCGCGTGCTGGGGATCTCGGGTCCCCGGGCGGAGAGCTCGGCATGTCAGTTCGAGTGCCCCCTCTTGGGCCCCTCGTGAGGCTGTTCAGCCGAGAACCATGAACCATGAATTCTTCGGCCCGTGGCCCCCGATCGTGCTTGGACCACTCACTTCGGCCCTCGGCACGAACACCTTCTCCAAGAGGTATTGTGTGACCTGCGCGCCCTGCCGCTGCAGAACCGTGAACGCAGACTCGTCGGAAGCTGCTGATCTTTTGATCACGTGGGGGGGGGGGGAGCAGAAACAGACGTCGCGACCCCTTCCCCTGGGTACAGTCAACCCGCATAGTAAGGATGGGCAACCTTCCGGAGGGTACACCCTGCGAAATGCTTAAGAAATCATGGGTTAAGAAATTCATAGTCTCAGAACTTGAACAAAAACCCAAAAATCCAATTAAAAACTTAGGATTTACCTTGAAACGTTAAGAAAAATCGAGACTCTGGCCGAACATTCAAGTTTTCTTAAGCATCGCCTAAGGTGTACCCTTGCATCCTTGCCTCCTCGGTCCACCCGTCGCCGCTTTCGCTGGCCGCGCCCCGCTCGAAAAAAGCTTCGACATGGGCGTCCAAGGCCCTTGCAGCCCTATCGCGCATCCTTACCATACTCGTTGACTCCAGTTCTGCGTCCTGGGTCCCTCTCGGGCCCGAAGGCGGCCGCCGGAGGCCGAAATCGAGGAGACCACGCCGGGATTGACAAAATACCCCCCGCAGAGCTCTGGGGACTCATCCGTGCCCACGACACTTGACGACGCGTCCCCCGAGGATCTCGGGCGGCGTCGGATGCGGACACCCTCCAGGCCCCCCCCAGAGGCGGGGAGGCATCCACATCTCCGACGCTCCGCGAGATCCCTCTGGGCTACGCCTCCAGTCCGGTTATAGCATGGATCAGCCTCAGGCGCGCCACCGCGCCACAACAAGGGGGAAGGAAGGATAACGCCACACACAGGGGGGTGGAACATAACTCGGGTCCATGGTCGGGGTCCATCGCTGCAGAGCGTGTGGTCACGCTCTCAGGGCGTCCTTGCACGATCTCTGAGAGCTTTCCAGAGCGCTCTAAGAAGGCCGCGGCGCCCGATGCATCCTCCAGAACCGCCAGATCTCAGAGATCCCCGATGTATCCCGGTCCGATGTTGTCCCGTTCCTGCCTTCGTCTTATCGGCTATGCGTAAGAGTGACTTTTTGCCGGAGTGACCTGTGACACGGGCCCATCGGGGTCCCCCAATCGCTGCATGCGATTCGATAGTAGCAGCCTGCGCGCTTGGGTTTAGCTCCCCCGCGCCTCTCCTGACGCCGCGCACCAGCAGCCAGAGTTTCTCCACGCCGATGGCGCCGATGCAGCGCCGTCGTCGGCGATGCATCGGCGATGCGGCGCGGTCCTCCGACTCCATCTGCCTTTACTCCACCTGCGGGGAATGGCCCGCCGAAGATCTTGCCGGAGTCCGCCCACCAGAATCGGGTTGGACCAACAGGAGGGAGGGAGCATGGAAACGGGGGGGCTGTGCACAAAGTCTGCTGCGTGCAGCAGGCTTCCGCCCCGCTGCCGGGCGCATTCCTCGATACGTTGACGCCTCCAGCGCCAGGAAATCCAGGGACCCCCCCCTTATCAATTTCCCATTTCGCCCGACCCAACAGAAGCTTCCAGAGGAGGAAGGGGAGGAGGACAAGGAGGACAAGGAGGAGGAGGAGGAGGAGGAGGAAAGGGAAAACATGCAATCGAAGCAAATCGCAGGAGGAAGTGTCGACACCACCTCCAAGGGGGGAGCACCTTCAGCGAGGGGGTCCACAATGCCTCCCCGAGTGGGGATCGGGGAGTGTGTCGAGCGAAAGGAGGGGACCAGACCACCACGAGGACCTTGCCTGGCGCCTCGCGCTGGTGGTGGTGGTGGTGGTGGCCAGTGGAGACCGCACCTGTTTGCTGCATTCTTGGTTGCGTGTTCGCTGCTGTCCCTTCGCGCTTTTGGCATCCCTCCGCCGTGTGCCTTCTATGTGGCCCTCGCTCGTTCGTCTTTTCGGTCCCTCGTTCGGTCTCCGCTCGCCTATACGCCGAGCGTAGGGGAGTTTTGCGCTAGATTCTCACCCACGTCGAACAAAAGTGGTGCTGCCGCCTTTCCCCCGAACAAAGAGCAGACAACGTAGCCACCTGGCTGAGGGGTGGGCGCAGCAAATCATGGACGGGCTGTCCAGTCCCAGTCCGAGCGGAGCTCCAGGCAGCGAGGTGCGTGACCCCGGGAGGCCAGGGCGGGGACGGGAGGGACGAGGAGGACCGGAGCTCGATGGCCGAGCTCGTCGGACCTTTGCAGGCCCCCGACCTCTGGGGCCCGGGCATCAGACGCTGCGTTGTTGTGCCATCCCGCGGGCCCATCTCCCTTGGGGATCTGTCTTTGCTGGTCCACAGGATCGGGGGCGGCGACGGGGGGCGGTGGGCATCAAGGCCAGAGCCATGAAACCATCCTCCCCCCCCCCCCGACTGTCTGGGCCCCTCTTCTTCCTTATGCCACGTCCCCTGGCCTTCCCTCCTCCGAGCACGTGCGTCGGGCCATGCTGTGCAGATCCCTCCCTCCCTCGGTGCGGTTCGGTCGGCCATGGCGTTGGTGCCGCGGCGTTGCTTCGTTCTCGGCCGCGCCCAGTAGATTCATCTTCGGCCGGTTTAGGCCTCGCTGTCGGTTCGGCCGTCGGTTTTCGGTTGCGCGGTTGCCGCGGGTTGCCTTGGTTCGCCAGCCCAGGAGCGGTCCCTGGAACCCAGGTGGAGGAGCTGGGGGAACGAGCGGGTATGGATGGGGCAACCAAAAGGTACCAATACCGTTAAGTTACTACAGGGGGTATGGGAACGGTTGTTTGACCTTTCTTGCATATTTGTTGGATATGTTTGGGTATTGTTTATTTGTCGTCCAAATCCGCCTGTAGGGGGACACGCCCGACCTAATGATACCGCTACTCCCCGGACCTCTCCCGGGCTGCGTCCTGACCAGGATATCGAAGCGAATCCAGCAGTGGCGACGGGGGCCTCTGAGGAGGCCCAAAAGGGGGAAAACGAGGAAAGGGTAGAGGTATGGGTACCTTTTTCCTCTTCTGAATGGAACAAATCATCTGGCCAGAAGCTTGGGGGCGAATCCGAGGAGGAGGTGCAGGTCAGGTCACCTCTAGGGGCTGTGCCAGGATCACGACAACCAGCGCTTTGAAAATCTTGCTGTACTGCTTCGCGTAATCTGCAAGTGTGCTGTTGGGGAGTGGGAAGGAGAGGAGAAGAAGTCACCCTTCTCCTTGCATCTTCCTCATCCATTATCATTTATCTCCTTCTTAACCGCAGGAGGTCTATAGTCCCCCCATGTCGACCTCCAACGTCCACCAGCTCAGAACTCGGCACTCCGACCTCGGCAAACAAGGACAACATGCACCGAGGGCCCCGGCCCCCCCGCGCAGGCCCTGACAGGCTCCGCCCCTGGCGGTACCGCGCGCTCTATTTATCTTTCTCTCGCTCTCTCTCTCTCTCTTTCTCTTTAGTCCTGCCGCCCCCTCAAGGCCCTTGGCTTTCAGCAAGCTCTGCGCGTCCTCTGGTTCGCCCTGTCCTTCTCCTCTTGCTCCTCTTCCTTCTCCTCCTCCCCTTTTCTTCCTCTGCGACGGCGGCGACGGCGGCGGCGGTGGAATAATGATGTGCCGAGGGTTGATGGGTGTCGGCGACCCTCGAGCAGCCCCCAGAAAACAATAGTTTGCCCAATGTTGGGGGGACTATCAAAGACCTCTTGCGGTTATTCTTCGTCCTCCCTGGGTTGAGCTGCTCGCTCATACTACATAACGATCATCTCTGTTGGCACAAGGAAAAAATAAAAATAAAAATAAATTCAGAAATAAAAATACGGCAACAAATAAAATCAGAAATAAAAATAATGCAAACAAATAAATCATCAAATAACAAATAAAACAACAAAGGAATCAATAATTGTTTTGTGAATGGACCAAAGCGCATGGGTGAACGTGTCACAGAGTCCCACCACCGCGTAGTGGTTGTGTTGATTGAATGAAGGTTGACGTTTTTATGGTGTTTGACATATTTGCCGTTCGTAGCATCGCCTCGTCCAGCCGCGGAATGAGATGCATACATACATACACTTGATTTTCATCATACGGCTCTGGAAGTAACATGCAGCACGCCGCATTCAATTTTCGGCTCAAGCAACGCAGCGCTCGCGCGCGATGGGTGCCTGATGACTGACCGAAGCCGATTGTATGGTTTTTGATACATTCGTCGTCCACATGACCGCATTTGAAAGGTAGCGGGTTCTAGCAATTCGGTTTTTGGAGTTCACATGCAGCGCGACGCATTGCACTCACTCAAACAACCACATGCGCGCGCGACAATAGTCCAATGGGCGTTTAGCGTTTGTTTTGTTGTGTGTCTATTTCTAGTTCATATGTTCGCCTTCTGGAGACAGGGAATGACATTCTACGTTGGGGTCGTTTGCGCCATTTGGTTTTGGAACTAACATCCACCATTTGGTATTGGATTCATATTCGAGCCCAGCCATGGTGGTTACCCGACGGGTGTTTGCCACGCCTAGCGGTCCACATTCATGTATCGGTTATGAGCGCTTCTTTTATGCAACGGAGTGACATTCTACATCGGGTCATGTTGGGTTTTCGCTGCTGTGCGTTGGTCAGGGGTGAGGAACGCCGAGAGAGAATGGAAGGGGCAGTGGAAGAAGAGGAAGAAGCTGGAGGAGGCATGGAGGGAAGGATGGAGGGGAAGATCGGGTAGGAGGAGGAGGAGGAGAAGGCAGGGGATGATGATGATGAGGAGGAGGAGGAGGAGTTTGAGGAGAATATGAAAAATCATCGGATGGTGGATCTTTGATCACTGAGTCATCTTTCTTCTCCGCTGTTGCGCAGCTTGCCGCTGCCCCGCCCGTCGTTAGCAATCGTTTTGTCGTTCGGTCTTTCGCAGGCGGCTGACCGCGAGGCGCGCGATGGGGCGATGAAAAAAAAAAAGGAGGAGGAGGGGGGGGGAGGAGGGGAAGGGGAAGGAGGAGAGAGGAGGGAAGAGGGGGGGGGGAGGGGGGAGGGAGGAGGAAGGGAGGGGGAGAGTCAGAAGAGAGAAGGCCTCTGTGCCAGCGCCATCCCATCCTGTCGGAGCCATCTTTGGATCTTGGGTCGCCGTTTAATATCGGCGTCTTTGCAGTCGTGCTTCGCCGTCGCGTGTTCGTATGTCGTTCTTGTGGCGTTGTCGTTTCGTCATGTCATCGTCGTCGCTTGTTGTTGGTGTTTGTTTGTTGGTTTCCTGGCGTCTGTTTGTCGCCGTCGCTGTCTTCGATCTTCGACGTTGCAGTGTCGGGCAGTGGCGACGGCACCTCCACCGCTTCTTCTTCCTCTCATTCCTCCCCCCCCCTATTCAATAGCTATTCCACTTTCCACTTCTCGTCCAAGCTGCTGGACCTCATATTCCTCTTCTTCTTGCGGCTCTCGCTCCTCTTCCTGCACTTCCCCCCTCCTCATCCCTGCCCAATCCTCCCCCATCGATCTTCCTCGTCACCCCCTCGTCTCGTGCCCTCCCGTTTCGTGTCCTCATTTTCATGTTCATCGCCGTCTCCGTCGATCCATGGATGGTCACATTTCGGGATGAGAGTCAGGTTCATAGTCGCCGTCGGCTCGTTGCTGTCGCCATCGTAGGTTGTCGTAGGCCGTAGGCGTCGTCGCCCCATTGTCAGTCGGTCGGCGTCCGTCGTCCTTGTCGTCTGCTGGGCCTTAGAGTCGTTGTCTTCGTTGTCGGTGCTGCTGCTGCTGCCGAGCCGCCTGCCGCTGTCTGGCTCTGGCTCTGGCCTGGCTGCCGGCGTCGCCGGCCACGGGCGCGGGCCACGGTCGTGGAGACGCTCCGACCTGAGGATATCCCTGCGGCGGGGCCCGCCGCCATGAGATGAGAAGGAGGAGGGCGGCCGCCGCCGGCGGCGCCGCGCGGAGATGCTCCGAGTTGAGGATATCCTTGCGGCGGAGCCCGCCGCCGGGAGGGGGAGGAGGGCGGCCGCGGCAGCCGGCGGCGCGAGGGCCCAAGCCTGGCGCGCCAGGTACGCTGGGCAGGCCCGCGCCTGGCGCGCCAGGTACGCTGGGCAGGCGCAGGTGCTCGAGCCATTGCAACAGGGTTTCAATGAGGCCGTGCGGCCCCTGCGGTTCGGCGACGCGGCGGGGTTGGAGGCGCGCGGGGATCGGGGATCGCGAGGACGAGGACGAGGGTGAGGGATGAGGGATGAGGACGACTGCGGCGCGGGGGTGAGGGTCGGGGGGATGTGGATGAGACGGAGGGCCACTGGGGGAGGTGGTGGATAGGGCGGAACTGCATATCAGAATACATGCCGCATGTATTCTGATATGCAGTATTGTTGTTCACCATGCCAGTGTCCTCCCTTTTTTCCTGATCTTTCTCTTGCTCTTGATCTCCTTTCTCCTGATCAGGTCTTGAATCCCCATTCTCCTGGCATTTTTGTCGTTGGCTCTTGGCCGTCCTTTCTCCTCGCCCGTCTCGAGACATACCTTCCCCTCTCTGTTGCTATTCCGTGCTCTTGACCTTTATCGCGGCCTTTCTCTGGACCCTTTGCTTGGTCTCTCTTGCCGGTTTCACTTGTGATATCTTGGTCGCGCTCGCCCCCCCCCCCCCTTTGCGCCCGCCCGTGCAGGCCGACAACGACGATGGCAGACGTCGCCCGAACCAGTACCGTAGTGAGGGCGTCCTCAGCGTTGCTTGGGCGTCCTTGGCCAAGGATTGCAACAGAGGCGAGGGCGTGCAGGCCCCGCGCCCCGCGCCACCCGCATGCTTCGTTTCCTGAGTGTCTGAGGTTCTGAGGTCTTCCCTAGCATTCTCCTCCTCGTCATGTACCTCGTCATTTTTCCTCTCCCCCCCTTCGTGTAATCTCTCATTTTGCCTTCCGCGTCTTGCAGTCCTTTTTCCATCATAAGTCATTCCTCTCGCTCCTACTGTTGACGCTGATCCCCCTCATATTCTTCATTGTCCTTTTCTCTTGCCATCTTCTCAATATTAGCCTTCCTTCAGCCCGGTGCCATGCTGTTGCTCCTCTCGGCAGCCACCGCATCCTACTCCTCTCCTTTCCTCCTCCCTCCTCCTCCTCTTCTCTCGTCCTCTATCGTTGCACCAGTGCTCTGATGATCATGAGATAATGAGCCGTTGTTGTGACGTTGTAGCTTCCGCCCTCCCGAGCCCTGCTCGTTTCTCGCCCGTCGCCCCGCGCCTCGCCCACCGCTTCGCCCTTTGCCTGCCCGCCCCCCCCCTGCCGCCAGGGCAGCGGCCACAACCAGGGCATCGTGAGCGTTGTGAGCGCGGTGGCCCACGAGGCCCAGGCGGCGCACCTCCAGTCGGTCTTCCAGGACGCCCTTGAGTCCAAGGCCATGCCGGTCATCAAATTGTGGTACGATGCTACTCCGAGCCGCGTGAAGTTTGGGAAGTTACAGGACCGCGTCTGTTCTTTTTGTTGCATCTACTCCCGTCGACTCCTTGCTGCCATGTCTTGCCTGCGCGCCTCGCCCGGCATGGCAGGTCCAGGTGGTTCCTCCGCCTTCCAGTGCCCGCCGCGCCATCGTTCTCCCTTTCGCTCCTCCTCCGAGCAGACCAATCCTCTCTGCCTCCCTCCGCGCCCCCCTCCCTCGCCCACCCTTGCCCTTCGTCGCCCCTCCGCCCGCGCGCCGATCTCAGGAACAAGTTCTCCCCCACGCACGGTATGCGATGCAGGGCGAGAAGGGCCAGTGGAAGGTTGTGGCGCACGACCGCTACATCAAGGCCTTCGGAGCGAAGAGGTTGCTCAGGCGGGGGGTTGGGAGTGCGGGGTTTCGATGGCTCCTCCCCTCCCCGCCCCTCCCCCTCCTCTTCCCCCCTCCTCCTCCTCCTCTTCCTCCTCCTCCTCCTCCTCTTCCTCCTCCTCCTCCTCCGCCCTCATCCCTCCTCCCTCCTGCTGTCTCGTTGCGCTCGCGAATCATGAGTAATCCATGGTGCTGTGTCCACTCTGTCTGCCCACCGTTTCCGTCTAGTTGGTGCCTTGCTTCTTTGCGATAGTCTTCGCGTGAATCATTTGTTGATGCATTTGGCTTTTGTTGGGGGGGCGGTCGCAGGTTTGGCATCGTGGATCTTCTGGCCGCTGGCGCTACTATGGTCTACATCGACCAGGGCGGCCACCTGGCAGGTGTTCGGGCTTTCTCACGCCCAGTGGTTCTTCAGGCTTGCAATGCGTCGTGCTTGTATTCCGCACTTGAAACGATTGTTCCGCAGTTTGGGGTGTGCGGTGTTACCAAGTTGTGCAAAGATCTGAAGTTCGTATTTTGTTTGGAAGTGCCAGACGCTGCATCGTCGAATATTCGAACGCAGGAGAAAGTGAAGCGTGAGCTGCCCGACAATGCAGGCTTTATCCCAAGCAAGTGCACGGGGCATCAGGGGCGCCGTATCATCCAGGGGAAGGAGAAACAGGTGGTGGGAGATGTGTATGCGGTGTGCGTCACGTGCGCGAACATACGGCACCAGAATCGCATCCAGTCGGCGCTTTGGGAGCTTCTGAAGGATGTCCAAATCGTTCCTGGGGGCCCTCCGCCAGAGTACCGCTTGCATAATAGGTCCGTGCTGCTCCACACGCTCTTTCGTCGGGGTGCTTTTGTTAAGGGTGAACCTGACATAGAACGATTCGGTCAGGACCTCGAGAGCGCCTTGGATGGGTCCCCAGAGGCCCTGAAGGTTCTCGATGCTTTCAATGGGGATTGGACAAGGCAGCAGGTTCATATATATCTTGCAGGGCGCAACTTGAGTGCATCGGATATTAGATTGCTTCAATTTTCTGCATGTATTGAGTTGGATTTGTTGTTGGGATCTGAAACTGCGTTGCCAAGTATTGATGATTGGTTCAGCGTTGCTGACGCTGCTGGGCGCGTCTCCGCGGGCATCCTCCTCCACGGGCTTCTTCCTCGAGCAGTGCATCTCGGGTTGCCGCGCTGGGAAGGCGGGGGGGTCGACAGCTTGCTCGCCAGCCCTCCCCCGGTGGGGGGGAGGGCGGAGGTTAGAGTTCAGAGTGGCGATCTCCTCTGGTTCCCTTCTGCCCCCTCCCCCTCCGCCCCGCGCTCCTGATTCCTGATCTCCCTCGCCCTGTTGGCCATCGTTTTCCTCATTCCTCGCCCTCCACCTCGCCCTCTTGATTCTTGATGTTCCGAATCCGCCCCCGCCCTCTTGCTGGCCATCCTACAGTTTACAAGCCCTTTGACCTGCGGCTGCGCCGACCCCCCCCCCCACCCCGCGCGCGGAGACTGGGGTCCTGGGGCGCGATGGGCCACGGGGGGGGGGGGGGCGGGGTGGATGCGGTGGGCGGAGGGCCCCGCAGCTGAGCGAGGAGGGGGATGTGGGGCGGGTCTTAAAGTACCTCTGAGGCGTCGAGGGGCGGGGTCTGGGCGGGTGGCGGGTGAGCTGCGTTCCCCCCTGGCTGACATGATGCCGAACAATGCCAATGTCAAGGGGCAGGGCAAGGGCGGCCAGGGCGCTGGGAGGTCCGTTGATATGGGTGCCCAGGAGCGTTTGAAAATTCAGAAGAAGGCATGGAGATCGAAAAAGTTTTTCGATTCAGAGTCGAGGAAGATTCGACGTGGTGGGTTGTGCGTTATCGGCGTTGCGGTCGAACATTTGATTGCTAGAACAGATTACTTGGATGAGCGTCAGAAGGGATTGTACGACCTTGCATCTCCATTGTTGAATCCATTTGTTCAGTGCCGTCGGTGGTTGGGAGAGCTGATCAAAATTGGGCGCGGCCAAGGATCTCCGCTTCGTCCGCTCTTCGATACGTTTCGTGATGGCGATTTGCATTCTGATAAGGCGTTGATGCGGCAGTTTGTAGGGCAGGCGCTGGATATGTCAGCACAGGCATGGTGGCGATTTCTTCCGCTACATGATCTTCCGTTATCCCTCGTCAACTGTGTCAACGCAGCTTTGCCCAAGAGAGATCGTCAAGGCGTGCTCAAGGATGCGTTCTCTCGGCCCGAGTGTTGCGTCGACGCCGATTGCACGGCTAAGTTGAGGCGGGTATATGAAAACGATTGGAGGCAAGCCGCCCGGGATGAGTCTTTTGCTAACGGGCTCAGGAGCGTCGCTTGGAGTTTCAATTTTGCCAATATGAGGTCTGAGAGGTTGCTGGCGCTCATACGGAGGAGCTTGAATGGGAACATCAAGAGCAGTGAGATCGAGACCATCACCAGCAAGGATGGGGTCGGGATGGTACCTCCCCGCCCCCCCCCCCCCCTCCCGAGTGAGTCATTCCTTGTTTGTCAGCTTGGCGCTCATGTGATCATGTGCTTATGATGTGACACGTGGTAGCGCACAGCGCCGCAGCGTTGCGCGACCTCCCCCTCCCCGCCTCCCCTCACCATGCCGCAACGGGCGTCGATGTAAGCATTGGCATGGGACGTTGCACTGCGCGCAGTAGGTCGTAGTCATAGCAAGTAGTGTATTCAAGTCGTTCGTTGGTCTTCGAGCTTTGATGGCGTCGGTGGCGGCGGCGTCAGTGACTTGGCAATCGCTGCGTCGTCGGCGGCGACAGGGCAGCGGCGGCGGTGGCGGCGGCGCCGTCGAGATGACGACGACGGCGAAGATGGCGACGCTGATTCGACGACGACGTCAGCATGGCGAGGGTCGGGAGGGCTTCTTGCAGCAGTTGCTTACCGAGCACCATCGCCTGGGCCGACAAGACCCACGAGTTGTTTCTCGAGATCGGCTTCTCGAGATTGGAGTTCCGATTCGTTCGCAGAAGACGAAGGTCGGCACCTCGAAGCCGTGCGGCCTCTTTGTTCATTATAAGAGGAAGATGGAGGTCCAGGAGATGGAGGGGCGCGAGGGTGCAAAGCGATCTCGGGCTGAATATATCACTTGGCTTCAGCAGATTTCGCGGCAGTTCCACGACTTGGATGAGAATGAACTCGGCGTCTTGAAAGCCGAGGTTGCCCAGGCCCACGCCGAGAAGAGGTCCAGGTCGCCAGGCGACTCGGAGAACGCCCCGTCGTTTGGTCTTGGCCGAGAGGATTGTGCGATCCAGAACGTGGTGCAATCTTTGGGGGCCACCCGCGATCCATTGCCCCTGGAGGTGTTCGAGGAAACGGTAAGAGCGTTCCTCGGCTTAGAGGATGGGCAGGCCTTGCCAGGCTTCACAGCGTACGAGGAGCTCTTCAGGCCCATGCAGTTGCGCGACGCGTTCATCGAGGACCAGGGTGCCATCTTGGAGAGTGACAAGTTCGAGTACAGGCAGCTCAATTTGTTTGTGTGAGGTTTTCTCACGCGCTGCATTTTCTCACCAGCACTCTTCTCCTGTCCTTCGTTCTCTGCGGCCTCGCCCTGTCCTTCGTCTTGTATTGCCTTCGGCCCGCGTGTCCGCCCTCGTCTGCTCCCCCCCCCCTGCCTGCTTCGAGCTTTCAGCTCCTTGAGAAGCGAGGGCGGACCGAGGGTTGGTGAGGATGAGGGGGGAATGCGGTTGCAGGTGACTGTAAGGGGAGGTTGGAATGCATGAGCAGGACTGGGGGTGGGTGGGGGGGGGGGGCAGGGCGGGGAAAGGGGGTGGGCGCGGAGTTGGGGCATGGCATGGCATGGGAGCGGGCGGACATGGCACGTGGCGGAGCAACGGCAGAACGCAGGACAAGACGAGAATATGCAGGATCATAGGACGGAGTTGGAGAGACCAGAAATATGTAGCAGGAGGTAAGAGGAGGGGGTAGGTCATCGGGTGCGCGGAGGCAAGATGATGTAGATGGACGTCGGAGGCGGCAGGGGCAGATGATAGGAGGCATGGGGCAGGATGAGATCTCTGGCTGTCGCGCCCGCGCCAGGCTGACTTGTCCGGTGGCGCACCCGGGGCTGCGCGCCTCCCGCGACGCTGCCATCTTGGCCGACGCCCACGTCGCGGCCAATGAATTGCGGAGGTCGCTGAAGGGGTCGGCGTCAGGGGATGCCTACTGCCTACTTGCCGAGAAACAGGACGGGTCTGATGCAGTGGCGGTGCGCCATTTCGTGCTTGGGCATTTCAGGGGTTCAGGGCCGCGTTTGGCTATCCTTGCTCGATCTTCGCACGCCCCCCCAGTTCTGAGCATCGACCAGAAGGACGGGGATTTCTCTTGGGTTGTTGACGTGAGTTTGATTGCGGAGTTGTTCAGGGAGCTCGCGGATCGTCCAGGCCATTTCCAGGGCAACGCCCTCGGCCCTCAACCGAGTCGGTCGTTCTTGGCATCGTTGCTTTCATGCTCTCATGCTCTCTCCTGCTCTCGTGCCATCGCTCCCTCCTGTCCTATCTCGTGCCCTTCTCGTGCCTTCGCCCTTCGCCTGCGCGTTGAAACTTCTCTTCGCCCCCCGACTCGGCTTGGTTGAGGGCGCCGGGGGCTTCCCAGGCGATAGACCAGATATCGTTATATTTTGTGTTCTGATGCCCTTGGGCACGTTCTGCGACGACTGTGGGGATCGTTGGCTTGTTGACGACGAGCTTTTCAAGACGGCTCTCGCGAGTGGATCTGCATGCGTGTTCCCGCAAGCCGTGAGAAAGGCGAAGGCGAAGACAGACCCGTACCTTTCTTCGATCGAGAAGGGGCTCAAAGGCATCAATGAGAAGCCCAAGAAACATGGTCATCCCGACCATGGCATTAAATTCAAGTTCCCTGGGCTTGGTGGCGGGGCGCCCCCTGGAGGGCCACTTGGGGCCCCTGGAGGCGCGGGCGTCGGGCCCCTTGGAGGTGGTCACGTCGGCGGGGCGTTGTCTGACTCGGAGTTGTTCGTGGGGTCCGAACCGTCGTCCCAGGACACCGATCAGGAGGAGTGGGAGGCCGCTGCGGGGCACGGCCCCAAGCCAAAGGGCGGCCCGTGCCATTATTCGCCGTATGGGCGCGGCCAGCTTTTACTGAATAGAGTTGGGAAGTCTATCGATGCCCTCTGTTATGAATGCGGCGCAGGCTTCGACAGATCTTGGAATAAGAGGAAGGGTGCCAAGCAAGGACACACAAAGGCCCAAGGAAGGCCCCTCGGGTCTCTCCTTGCTTGGCTGAGCCTGGAGTGTCACGGGGGCCCTGAGTGGCACAGCGAGCAGTTCTCGGACGAGGGCTTGCCGCGTTGTCGGCGGAAGGCCGTCCGTCGCGAGGCCAAGGACTCGAGAGAGTTCGACGAGTTCTTTGATCGGGAGAGGTCACCCAGGGCGTCCGAGTCAGGGGGTGAACCGCAGCACGTGCCGACTCGCAAGGCGGCTGCTTGAAAACATCGGAACATCAAGGCGCGCTTCTAACGAGGAGTCGCAGTGGGGGAGTCAGGGGCCAGGGGTCAGGACTGATGCAGGAGTCAAGGGGTGATTCAGGAGCCAGGGGCCAGGGGGTCAACGTGATTCTGGAGACAGGGGTCAGGGGGTCTCTGGTGTCAGCCGCCATCTTTGCAGGCTTTATTGCGGCGTCTTGCAGCTCGCTCCGTTCCCATTCATCCTCATCTCCCCCTCGTCTTCGGTCTTCGGTCTCGTCGTCGTCTTCTGCAATTCGATTCCTCGATCCCCCGTGGCATCGGCAATCGCCCCTTCACCTCCCTTTCCTTGCTGCTCTTGGCTCTTGGCCAGCTGATCGTATCCTGGAGTCCATTGCAACTCATAGTCTTGGGCCTTCAACGCATTGCGCGTCGGCGATCCACAGTCCACAGGTTGCCCCCGCCCCCCTCGCTCGCCCAGGGACCGCGCGCCCCGCCCTGGGCCCCAGGTGCCCTTAGACATGAGGTTTTCAGAGGCGGCGGCGTTGACTTGAATTTTGAGTTTGGGGCTTTCGTTGGCGACGACGTTGATTTGGATGGGAGTAGTTCCTTCGCCACCGCCCATCCGCCGCCGCCGTCGGTGTCAGGCCGCTCTGGCTCGGGCCTTGTTTTTTTCGCCCAGAGGAGGCGATCTGCCTTGGCGCGCCCTTGGCCCTTGGCCACTGGCCCGCCCCTTGGCCGCCGTCAGAGCTGCGATATGTTGTTGGCGAACGCCGACGACGTTCCGTTGTCTGTCCTGGTGAAGGCTCTTCCGCGGCGGGCGCGATCTCCGTCGTCTGCGGAGTCGTCGGCGTCGTCAGATGCCGGTGGTTTGACGTTGGCGGCAGGGCAGGCGCTGGACTCCGAGGGCGGCGGCGTCGGCGGGGGCGCGGCCGAGGGGCTGGGAGGTGCTGAGGCGAAGGAGGTGCTGGGTCCAAAGGTGGAGGCTGAGGAGGCTGAGGAGGCTGAGGAGGCTAAGGTGACTGAGGAGGCTGAGAAGGCAGCGGCCGCGGCGAAGGCTGAATGCGTCGGGGGGCAAGGCAAAGGCAATAAGCATAAAGATAAGGCTAACAAGCATGATAAAGACAAGAAGCACAAACATAAGAAAGACAAAGACAAGAAGCGAGACAATCACAATAAGCATGATAAAGACAAGAAGCACATCCATAAGAAAGACAAAGACAAGAAGCGAGACAAGGAACACGATGGTGGTAAATATGATAAGAAAGTGAAGTTTCAGGACAAACATAAACATGACGATGATCAAAGAACGAAAGACAAGAGAAAGCATGCTGCTACGCCGGGCGATGCCAAGACTGGCAAGGAAAAACAGGTCAAGGCTGACATGGACGTCAATCAGGAGCAGGCTGAGGAAGGGGCAATGGGCGCTGGAAGCTCTAAGAGGAAGGCATCCATCGACCCTGCTGCAGGAGTCAGGAAGCGGCCAGCAGCCATGCCTGAGGAGCAGCAGGCGAAGGGCCAGGCGGCCATCTCTGGTGCGGGCGCCGAGACTGCGGGAGGCAAGACGGCCGATGATGAGTGCAGCGGCCCGCGCCCATCCCGCGCCGCGATGCGCGCTGCGCTGGGCTTGCCGGCGGCGCCGGCGGCGGCCTTGCTCGAGGGGGCGGCTGTTCTTCCTTTGCAGGGGGCGTTGGTTACTCCGCCATCGGCTTCCCTCAGCTCTTTTGCGACAGCCGTTGCAGCGACTGGGGGCATCGACGGCGACGCCGAGGCCGCAGCTCCCGAAGCAGCCGCGGTCGCGGTGCCTTCCGGGGCGGCTGACGAGGGCGGCGACGTGGCTGAGAACAGGAGGCAGGAGCAGGGCGAGGCAGCTGATCAGGGCAGCGACGCTGCGAGCGCAATGGAGGGCACCTTGGAAGGCGCGCTGGAGAAGTTGCTTGACGCGGCGGTGCCTGACAATCCAGACGGCGCGCCCGCAGAGGATGTCCCGCTGGGCGCGCGGGCGAGCACGGCTTTCGCTTGCAGTCAACCGCAGCAGCCCCCTTTGCCGCCCCCGGCATGCGAGCCGCCAGCGCAGCCTCAGCTTGAGCCGCCCCAGCCTTCGACCAGCCCGTCACCTCCACCGCCTCAGTCGCAGCAGCCCGCCGCCTCCGAGCCCAAGGACCTGGGCGCGTCTCGCGACTTGGCCGCAGGCGAAGCTCGGGCGGGAGGAGCGGGAGGGGGGGGGGGGTCTTCATTGGGGCGTAGGCAGAGTCGCGTCGGCGGTAGGGTCGGAGCGAGCATGACGAGGATGAAGATGAAGATGAGGAGCAGGATCAGCAGCAGCAGCGAGTATGATGAGGATGAGGATGAGGGCGAGGAGCATGAGGCATGAGGAGGAGCAGCAGCAGCAGCTGCAGCAGCGGGACGACGAGCAGCAGCAGCAGCAGCACCAGCGGGACGACAAGCAGGCAGCATAGGAAGAGAAGGATGAGGGAGGGAGGGAGGGCCATGCGAGTGACATTTTCAGATATAAGCCCCTTTGAGACTTCGCGTCTGCCGCTGCTTAGCGCTTAGCCTTGCGACGCGTCCAAAAATTTGGTGTGGGAGGCGGTGGGCGAGGGCAAAACGGCGAACTAGAATCTAGTTCGCCGTTCCGCCGTCAGAACGGAGAATCATAATCTAGTTCGTTGCCCTCTGGGCGCCCCCAAAAAGGTGAACTATATTCTATTTCGCCGCTCTGATGTCCCAGGGGTGCCGCCAGAACGGCGAACTAGAATATAGTTCGTCATTCTGGTACCCCCAGTGCGCTTTCAAAGCGGCGAACTAGAATCTAGTTCGCTGCTCTGGTGCCCCAGAGCACCGCCAGAACGGCGAATGCGTCGCGGAGCGTAGGAGGCGGTGGACCACGATGGGGGAGGAGGAGGACATGAGTCGGTGGATAGAGGATGATAAGGAGTAGGTGGCGAGGGGCAAGATCGTGGATAGACGGGGGCTCGTCTCATTCCCCCCTCGGTAGGTCGCAGGTTGCAGGTCGCCCGTCGAACGCGTTGAGGACGAGTGATGAGGGAGAGGTCTGTCGCCAGCCGCGTCGCCTCGCCGCGGGCTGGCAGGCGCGACCGCCGTCAAAGACCTCGCCGAGTTTGATTTCGCGGAGCTCGGGGCGGTGTCTGACGACGCGGACGAGGACCCTGTAAGCCCGGGTGCCGGCGGTGTGGGCGGCACGGCCACCCCGTCGGTGCAGGACCCTTGCGTCGTGCGTCGTGTCGGAGTGTAGTCGTATCGGTGCTCGGTGCTCGTCATTCATCAGTCATCGTCATCGTCGTCGCCAATCGCCGTCGCAGAGTCCCGATGTGTTCAGAGGTCAGAGGTCAGAGGTACCAGGATTCCAGACCGCGGTCTCACTAACTATTCCTTCTTGGTTATTGCCAGTTCTCCAAGCCGCCGCGTCGCGTGATCGACTCTTCTACCTGCTGCGCACGCTGCGTGCGAGCGTGTGCGGGGTGAGGGTGAGAGCTTCATTTTTGCGTAGCAGGTCCAACCGATCATTGCGTCGCAGAATGCGATTCCCGAGGCGCCAGGGCAAGCGCAGCATTTTGAGTAGTGAGTTTATCAGTGCTTGAGGTTGTTGCGCGGCGCGCGGCGCTGAGGTGACGACTCCGCGTGAGCAGGGGGATGCCGTGGTGGAGGAGAGGGGGCAGGGGGGTGACAGATGGGGGGGCGCGGCCATCAAGCCGCCCACGATCCACGATTTCCAGGTACCCAGGTCTCACGGTTTCCATGGTTCTTGTAGCCCCCAGGTTTTTGCGTCGTGTTCTCAAGTCCCCAGGCCGCTTCAGTGCGATTGCAGCCGCCGAGGTGGCGGTATAAGGGAGGAGGAGCATGCGGAGGAGGAAGAGGAGGAGGATAAGGAGGTGTAGGAGTAGGAGTAGGAGCAGGAGTAGGAGAAGGACGAGGGGGGGGAGGAGGAGGGGGAAAGGCATGGGAAGACGCGCGCGTGATGCTATGTGTTGTGATGATGATGCAGAACACCCTGGTAGCGTTGGCTCAAGGCGGCCGTCGCATCCCGAGGCCCGCGGCAGGCCATGCCGCACCCGATGCGAAAGAGGCCTGTTGGGCCTCAAGGGGCGCGCTGCCCCCCGAGCCCCAAGGTCTTTGAGCCTCGAATGCTCCACCTGCCATATTTTACAGCGCGCCCCGATCTGGCAGATTGGGTTCCCAGGGGCTTCCTCGTACCACCCGAGTATATAAAAAAACACTTACGCCGAACGGGCGTTGCAGCCGCCGCCGATTTACGAGACCTCGCGTTGCATTTGCTTGCAGTGGGGCGGCGCCAGATTGGCGCAGGCCCGCCGTTGCAAATGCTCGGTTGCGCTCGTAGGCTCGTAGGCGCCTGCTGTTGTTATTAGCGCGGGGTGGGGGAGGGGAAACGCGACATCGGCGCGCCCTCCGCCCCCCGCGCACGATACGCGGAGCACAACTAGCACGACCCGATCGGGGCTACTGGCTTCTACATCGTTGGCGGCGCCACATACGCGTCGTTCAACGATGTGGTTGCCTTTATGTGACGGAGCGTGGGGTGCACAACGCGCGCAATGAATGTCGATGGTCGATGGTCGATGTCGGAGGGGTGGTGGCGGTGGTGCGGTGGTGGTGGTGGTGGTGGTGGTGTGGTGGTGTGGTGTGTGTGTGTGTGTGTGGGGTGGGTGGGGGGGGGGGGTGGGGGGGGGGAGGGGGCGCGGTGAGCGATGGTGGTGAGGGGGAGGGGGCGACGCGAGGAGGACAGGGGGGATGAGGAGGCGGGAGTTGAGGATGACCGACAAGGATGAATAGGGGATGGGGGGATGAGGAGGATGGGGGAGGATGAGGGAGGATGAATAGGACATCGATGACGACCGCGATCCACGACGAGGAGGAAGACGCTGATCATGAGCAGGAGTATGGTGAGGGATATAAAAAGATGGAGCAGGAGATGCAGGAGGAGGAGGAGGATAATCGGACACAGCAGCAGGAACATGCCGCCCCCCTCCCATCGAGAAGGAGGAGAGAGGAGAGGAGGAGGAGGAGGAGGAGGAGGAGGAGGAGGAGGAGGAGGAGGAGGAGAAGGAGGAGGGGAGGGGGGGAGGAGGAGGAGGAGGAGGAGGAGGAGGGGAGAGGCTAAGGACTAAGGAGGAGGAAGAGGAGGAGGAGGAGGAGGAGGAGGAGGGGGATGGGGAGGGGGAGGAGCAGGGGGGGGGGGGGGGGAGGGAGGGTGAGGAGCAGCAGCAGCAGGGCCAGGGGAGTCACCTCTCTTCCGTCGCACTGACCAAGATTCTCGTCTAGCTGATGTTCACAGCCGCCTCGGCGATCTAATTTCAGAATCTTCCAGAGGCTTCATGGTGGCCTATTGGGGGGAAATTCATCGGGTTGCAACCAGCCGATAGTTTTTTTTCCTGAGTCTGACGCAGCGCCAAATACTTTAGAAAGCGTCGTTTTTTCTCCAGATCCTGAAGCTGCGCCAAATAATTTAGAAAGCGTGGTTCATTTTTAAAATATTCAAAATTATTTAAATTTCATTTTTATAATTTATTTTTATTTTTTCTCCCGGTATTTTCCGGTATTTTCGGGGGTAGGTTTCCTCGATACATTCGCTACTTTTTTTTTCATGCCGGTATTTTCCGGTATTTTCAAAAATACTTTTTTAAAAATAATTTAAAATAGATTTAAATAATATTTATTGATTTTAAAATAAATCAAAGGTTGTCTGAATCACTCCTCTTTCGGTGAAATAACCGCCGTTTTTTTAATCCACCCCGCCCGCTCAGCTCCCGCCCGCTCAGCTCCCGCCCGCTTTTAAATCACCCCACCCGCTCAGCCCCCACCCGCGTTGCCGCCCAGCCCAGGAGGCGCCGACGGACTCCGAGGCCGACAGCGGCAGCGCTGCTGGGGCCGAGCAGGACGGCGCCCGCGTCGCTTCGCCGCTTGGCCGCCAGTTTGGCCAAATGGGGGTGGGTGGGTGGGTGCTGGTTGGCTGCAGTGGCAGCGGAGTAGGGTGGATGTGGTAGAGGCGCAGCAGCAGCAGTTGCAGGATGAGGTGGAGGAGGTAGGAGGTAGGATGGCGTGGCGGGGTGACGCTCCGTGTTTTGGACTCGGTAGGTGCCTGGTATGGGGTGTCTTGGGCTCGGCGGCTTGGCAGTTCAGGTTCGCCTTGGAGTTGGTCTCTGGGAGGTCTCTGGGTCTCTGGGCCAGGATCTGGGACCTTGGTCGGCCTGGGGGCAGGGCCGGGCGGTCGTCGTCACACCGTCGCTTGCCGTCGCCAGCTCAGCTCCCCGCCCCCCAGCCCGCCGAGGAGGCGCAGCCAGCCGAGCAGGAGCGGCACGCTGAGAGGGGGCCGCCCGAGGTAGTTACATCATGCAACGGTGGTGAGGTTTATATTGACGAGGAGCCGTGCAAGAGCCACCTTCAGAGTGTCTTGGACATGGTTATCGACCGCTTGCCACCCCTTAAGTTGTTGGCTTTGAAGGAGGCGGTGCGAAACTACTCGGTTCGCTTTGGTGGCCTTGTGACGCGTGCTTCGGCGTGCACGGGCTGCGATATCAAGGCGAAGGTCGACGGCTTATTGAACGCGTTCTACTTCACTCACTTTGATTCGAGGGTCGATAGTGTACATTGCTTGCGGTCTGAAATCAATATCAAGAAGCAGTTATTCATCAGGCAGATGTTCAATGATGCTACTTTCATCGTTGGGGACATGAAGGGCCTTCAGCAGGACATGGTGCGTGATTGCATTTCTGGCACGGATAGGGTGGTCCCCCACTTCGTTAGCTTTGACGTCGGATTTCCGTGCAAGAGCCGCACGCCCTTGAGTGCCAAGTGTCGCGAGAACTTGAACTGCTGCCAGGAGGACACAGCCGAGACAGGCAAGGCCGTCAATTGCATCTTCAAGATCGTGGAGAAGAATTGGCCAGAAGAAGTATTGATGGAGTGCGTCGTCAATTTGATGCAGGTCGGCGAAGGTTGCTTGATATCGGACGCGGCTTGGATCACGCAGCAGTTGTCCGAACGGGGCTATTGGTGCATCGACACGGTGGTTCAGGCATTGAAGCAAGGGTCCCCAGTGCCGCGCCAGCGTATTTATTGGGCCGCTGTCAGGGGCATCCCGAAGGAGAAGTACGTCGAGGCAAGCCACTTCTTCTTGGACATCCTGCATGCCTTCAACGTCGGTGAGATGACGCCCGCCCAGTGCAATGAGGTGTTCTTGATAAAGAAGACTCAGCTCAGGGAGGGTATCTCGGACTCATGCGGCCTCCCAGTTTATGCAGGCACGGGCCTGATGTCGAACCAGTCGAAAGGCCCGAAGGCCACGGTGCGTGGATCAAGTTCGGGGGATTGGCAGTTGGATCGGTTCCCAGGTTGGCCGCCCCAGGGCCTCAGGGCCCCAGGGCCGCAGGGCCCCACCCCTGATCTGAAAGCTCTGGCCCCCGTGCGTCTAGACTCGTTCCCCCCCCGTTATCTTGCGCCCGGCAGGCCAGCGAGCCGAACTACAAGACGGACCACCACCAGATCTTCACTGCGAGTGGCTTCGAGTGGCCCGTGAATTGGGATGGGCCACGCGGTGCGGACGTACCCCCAGATGGGTTGCATGCGAGAGAGCGGGAGTCTTTGGCCTTCTTGCACTGGAGGTTCCCATTCGATGTTGCGAACGGTGCTGAGTATGCCGAGTTCATCGAGATCAACACTTCTCTGCCGCGTCTCCTTCAGGGTTGCGTGGAGCCCGACTCGGAGTACGAGCGCTTCAAGAAAAGCCCGTGGAGGCCGACACCTGGCACATTGATCGGCAGTGGCAAGATTGCAGTCAGGTATGCCTATGATGGTGCTATCGTCGTGAGGTTATTG
This sequence comes from Prorocentrum cordatum, assembly GCA_963575745.1. Classification (NCBI taxonomy): domain Eukaryota; class Dinophyceae; order Prorocentrales; family Prorocentraceae; genus Prorocentrum; species Prorocentrum cordatum. The sequence continues at coordinate 1,319,770 of CAUYUJ010018393.1, forward strand.
GAGCCAGTGGAGTATTTGCGGTGCATCGGCTGGGGCTCCTCTTTCTGCGAGATGCAGTTGTTCAGCCAGAGCGCGATGCACGCCCTCAACCCGCCTCTCACGCAGGCCTCTTACGCAGACCTGATCGCCGACATGGCGGGCAACGCGTGGTCGGCGTACTCCTACGCCGCCGTCAGGACAGCATTGATTGCGACGTCGGGCAAGTACGTGCCAGCGCAGGTGGTGGATTTGTCCAGCGTCGATGCCGCCGACGATGTGGGTGCGTCCGAGGACGCGACGAAGGCTGGCGTCGACCCTGAGGGCGACGGGTCGGATTCGAGCGACGACAGCACCTCGTCCGATTAGCGCGGCGGCCCGAGGTGTTTGTTCGGTGCTCGGTCAGACGGGGCGGGCGGATCCTTATTGGGCTGCCCCCCATGTGGCCCGTGTGCTAACATCATTATCATGCTGTTCGCCTCAACGGTTGGTCGCCTTGTCGTCGTCGCTCTTTCTGGCCCGAACTGTAGGGTCCAGAGCCGAAGAAAGAGAGAGGGGGGGCCTCAGTGTCATGGGGATTTTGCGACATGCTGAATGGTAAGGCCTTTGATCGGCGTGGGCTCTGGCCCCCCCTCCCCCTCATCATCTGGCTCTGGTCCCCATCTCCCCTTCTCCTCCTCCCCCTCCCCCCATCCTTCCCTCCTCCTCCTGCCCCTCCTCCTCTCCCTCTCCTCCTCCCCCTGCCCCTCCTCCTCTTCTTCGTCTACCGCTGGGCCGAGGTGCAGCCGCCCACCCGCTATGCTGCTCGATGGTACTGTGCCGTGCTACTCAGCTCTACTTGCCCCGCCATCTCACCTACCAGCGCGTGCGATCGCTTCCTTCAGGCTTAAGGCCCCACTCCAATCAGATGAGCTCGGTTTTCCAGAGAGATAAGCCTTCCTCCTCCTCCTCCTCCCCATCGCCACCCAGGCGCGCCCTCGGGGCAAACTGCGCGCGGGGCGGGGGTGCGGGGAAGGGGGCGGAGGGCGAGGAGAGAAGGAGGAGGATGAGAGAAGGAGGAGGGAAGGGTGGGAGGAGGAGGATGGGGGAGGAGGAGGAGGAGGAGGAGGAGGAGGAGGAGGAGTGGACAGGAGGTGGAGGAGCAGGGGAGGGAGCGAAGCTAGTCGCGCGTCGTTCTCACGGGTTTCGTTTCGGTCCTGAAGTCTCTCGCGTTCTTTGTTCTTGGAGGTTCTTCTGGACAGCAGTGGAAATCGGGGGGGGCCATGAAGGTTCCAGCGTTCCTGGGTTTTTTTTCTGGGCAGTGTCCATGGGGGGTTTTCTGGATTGCCTTCTCGAATACGGTAGGTTCGCGTCGTGTCGACCGGCGGCGACCCCGCCGCGGGCGTTCATGGTTGAACGCCGCCAGTGGCCCAGAATCGGCTTATATGGAACGATCGAGCGATCCGCAGTCGCCGATCGGTCAAGGTTGAACGATCCACGCGGAGTCAGAAACCAACGCCGGGGTCGTCGCGACACGAACCTGACGCAGCACATTTCGGTTGAGGTGCGTAGCTCCCGCGGCCCGCGGCGGCCCGTCTCAGCTCCGGCGATGACCGTGTCGCAGCGGCGGCCCTGTCGCAGCCGCTCCAGGTCGCCGTGGCGCGTGGGCCTGGACAAGTGGGCGCAGGCCGCCTACGAGGAGGCGGAGGCGGAGGAGCTCCTCGAGGCGGAGGACGCGGCGGACGACGACTACGAGGCGGAGGAGCTCGTCGAGGCGGCGGAGGAGCTCGTCGAGGCGGCGGAGGACGCGGCGGACGACGACTACGAGGCGGAGGAGCTCGTCGAGGCGGCGGAGGGCACCAACTATACACCAACACCGATCCTGGCCCAGGATCACCCTGGGCCCATGATCGGTGCATATGCCTTCTTGCCCAAGGCAGGAGGGCGTATGCACCGATCCTGGGCCCAGGGTGATCCTGGCCAGGATCGGTGTTGGTGTATAGTTGGTGCCTTCCTAGGACTACACGGAGGCCGAGTGGAAGGCTTGGGGCGAGAAGAGCATGGCGATCTTCCACCCGGAGCAGGCGACCGCTGAGGCGCTCGAGGCCTACGAGGAGGAGCAGCGTCTTCAGGGGCTGCGCGAGTGGGAGCGAGGACCCTTCTGCTCCCCCCGCCCTCCACCTCTCCCGCTCCTTCCCCCCTCATTCTGCTCTCTTCTCCTGCTCCTCGCGCCCCGCCCCTCTCTCATTCTTGGGCCCTTACTCTCTTATTATTATCCTCCCCCTCGCTCTCCTCTGAGGACAGCTCCGCGAGAACATCATGGAGCAGATCGGCGAGACCCTTCGCGAGACGATCAAGGAGTGCCAGGAGGAGGACGAGCTGATCGAGCAGGGTCCGCGGCTCGACGATGCCCAGCGCGAGGACAGGGCAGATCATGGATCATGGATGGCGTCGTGGCCGCTGTGTCGGGGGTCTCGTCGACGTCGATTTCAGGTTCATCGCCATCCAAGGCGATCGAGGTATGAGCTCGAAATCGCCAAAACCGATGTTGGCGAGATCTTGCGACAGCGTGGCCACGGCGCCATCCATGTGATCTTTCCCCCCCAAGGAGACGTTCCACGACTTCGGCCAGGAGCGCTGCCCTTCGACGCCAGGCTCCATCCGACTTCGCGCTTTCGCGCATCTCCGCCGCCCATCCCTCAGGGGCGAAAGGGTGACTATCCGTTGGGCTGATAGAGGATGGGGGATGGAGGGTGGATGGGGTGGTGGAGAAAATGTGGAGGCCATGGGATAGGGGGGGCGTCGATGGTGGGCGGGGGTGGGGGATGGAATGGGGGGGGGGCGAATGATCGAGAAGAGCTCGCCTTTACACGCTTCGGCAGCGGCACGGCGCCGCGGCGGGCGGATCGACGCTGACAACGCTTGCGAGTATGATGAGGGGCCTGGCGACGAGATCGCCTTCGTCGACCAGTTCGACCTCCGCCCGCACCGAGAGCACGACGTGCCCAGAGCCCCACGCGAGAACTACTTGGAGGCTTGCAGAGGGCAGAGGGCAGAGGGCAGAGGGGGAACGACGCCGATGCGCGATGCCGCTGGGCTGGGTTGTCCTTGATCCTTGAGATCCTTCGTTGCTGCGTTTGGATTCGCTTCGCAAGTCTGGTCAGAACGCGCTCGGGGAGACGCCCAGGGGCCCCGGGGTGCAGGGGTCAGCGGCGTCGGGCATCGGCATCGGCACCCTTGGGAGGCCATGGCGATTGAGAGCCGCTTTCAGAAGATCATGTGCTTCGGCTGGCGCGTCGGCATGGGGGCCTTCAAGTACGATTTGCCGGCAGGGCGCGGGCGAGGATATGCACGTCCATCGCCCATCGCGCGTGGAGTCGATGCGTTAGACTTTTGTTTTGTCCTGGGCCCTGGGCCTTCCTGGGCCCCTGGGCCTGGGCCAGGCGGAGACGCGTGTGAGATATATGATACATCAGTTATCGGTGGAGTCGAATATATCTTATGTTCGTAAGATATTCGGCCCCACCAAGAACGGATATATCATATATGTATGTGTGTATGTATGTATGTATATATATATATACATATTGCGTCCAGAAAGGTCGGGTCCACCCGCGGTGGGCATGTGAGGTGTGATGTGCGTATCTTCACCCCGCAGGGGCTCGAGTTCCAGCAGTCCTGAGGCCAGCCTGAGGCCCGAGATCGTCGGCGGCGTTGTGCGCCCCGCCGTCGGCCTAAAGACATGGGACATAGGCGGCGCGGCCGCCCGGTTGCGCTTGAAGGATTAACCAGGAGGGGGGGGGGGGAGGATGGGGGCAGGGGGGCAGAGGACAGGGGCGGGGAGGGGGAGGAGGAGGAGGAGATGGGGGAGGGGGAGGGGGAGGGCGGGGGTAGGGGGGGAGGAGGGCGAAGAGGAGGAGGATGAGGAGGAGGAAGTGGAGGATCTGGCTTGGAGATCGGTTGAAACCGAGGAGGGGGGGGGATCAGGATGTCACGGGGGCCCCTTGCTGCCTCGCCCTGCTGCCTGGCCCATGACCTCTTGCCTGCGCAGCGCATCGCGCATCGCGCGTCGTCCTTGGGGGCGAGGGGCGTGGGTCGGGCGACAGGGCGGAGCTGCGCGCCCTCGCGGGCCCCCGCCCCCCGACGCACCCCGGCGCCGAACCGTCGATAATCGCGACGCGCGCGTCGAGGCTTTGGCCAGAGAGTTGCCAGCTCGAAGGTTGCTTCGCGAGAGGTTTCTTGGTTCTTGGGGCCCCCTCTGACCCTCTCCTGGCCCTCTCCAGGTCTTAAATAGAAAACACGAGCCGCGAGCCGCGATCATCGACGGTGGGGGCGCTCGTTTGGCTCAGGGGTGTTGCCGAACGACCTCATTGATGCAGTTATCGATTGTTGTGGGGAGGTGATGCTGCGCCTTTCTGCCTGGCCACTCCCGCACCCCCTGCGCAGCGCGCCGGGGTGATCAGGGGGGGGCCAGGCGGCATGGCAGCGCAACGCGTCCCTCCAACAGTCAATTATCGCGATTCGCGCGCCAGGGCTTGGGCCGAAGAGCTGCCTTCTCGCAGTGGCCTAGCGAGAGCGTGAAGTAGTTGAGCCAGCAAGCAGTTGAGCCAGCCAGCAGACTGAAGCAGTTGAGCCAGCATGTGGTCCAGCAGTTGGGCGCGACGGGCTCGCACTTCGCAGTTCCGAAGGCTTTTGAACTGGGCGCGGAGGGGCCCCAATTCCGAGTTGGCAGCGTCGCCTCGCAGATCACGTCATTGCGACGCCAGCTGGAATCCACCCGGCTCCTTGAGAATTTGAATCCCGCACGTCTTGTTTTTGTGTGGTTTTCACCGTGCATTGAATTGAATCTCCGTCTGCGCACTGCCTTGCTTTTGTGCCAGTGTGTGCCCGCATGCGGCGTGTGCCTCCCTATCCCCGCCCCCGAGACCCTGGCGGAAGTCCCCTCCCCCTTCCCCCCCATCCAGAACCGAGGAATCCGCAAATCGCCCTCGCCAAGAATCGCACCTCTGTTATCACTGATTGAGAATGGCTACACGCTGGCACAATGCAATTCTTGTTTTTTTGCAGGCGGGGGCGCAGCGGACATTGTTGCCATAGTTTTGTAGGTTCGGGGGAGGCTGAGGAGATCAGGATTTGGAGACGGAAGTTGAGTAGTTTTTTAGGCTTGTTGTTTTCCGCCCGCCGCTAGTCGCTAATGTGCTCTGTGCGATGTTGTTATGCGGCGAAGAGCTAAGACCCGTTGTTGCGTTGTTGGGAGCAGCGCGTGCTGCGTGCTGCGCGTCGTCAACAGCATGCCAGCATGCCTGCGCCTGCCAGCCAAAAGCCGCCGCCCGCTCTCCTCTGGAAAGAGTTTGCTACGTCAAGTCGCTTCAGAGTTGCATTCAGAGCTTGCTCGATGGGAGTTCCTCGCGTGGATGAGGGATGAGGGCTCATGCTGAAGACGACGATGCAGGAGGGAGACTGGCGGACGCGGACGCGGCAACGCGAACCCGCTGTTTGAGATTGCATAGCTTTTCCCAGGCACATTCCGATGTCGTTCGTAAGTTGATCATCTATGCCACATATGCTTCATCAATTGGATTGCCATGCATGCTACGAGGTTCGGAGGTTCGTGGAGTTGGGCCCCAGGGGCGCCTGCCAGCATTTACATGTGATCTAGCTAGACCGCGCTCGTGGCGCTTCCCTTTCCGTATGGGTTTGAAGTCCGCGTTAGATGCGCGCCAGCGTTGAAAGTTAAATGTTTCGAGGGGTCCCAGGGTTTGGGGCGCGGTCGAGCAGGGCTGCTTGTCTCGGATCTATGTGCAACGATGTCATCGTAGCCCGCATGTGCCCTCCTTACACCGTCACGTCGTCGTCACGTCCGTCTCAGCCGTTTGGCTGGGGTCTCTTGTGGCCTTGTCTCCAGGCCGAGACCCGGGGCCTTCGCGCCCTTCAGGCCTCTGGGCGCCGCGCCGCGGGGCTGGCGGCGGCAGCTCGCCGGCCTGTCTTTTACAGAGGTCTCTGCGCGAGACCAACCATGATTGCAGACGTGGAGGGGAACCCCTTCGATGTCATGAAGGGCCCGTGCCAGCAGATTCTCCCGGCGAAGAAGCAGAAGAAGAGTAGGGCGACCCCCAGCGTCGTCTTATCTGAACAGCGCGGGGAGGCCCTGGGTGAGGACAGCCCGCTTTGCCGCCTCGTTTCGTTCCGTCCTTCCCCCCGCCCACCCTTCCCGCAGAGATCCAGGAGGTTTCGCTCTTTCGCTGCTCCCGCCGCTCCTCTTCTCTTAGCCGTCGCTTCTCCTCCTTCTCCTCCTCCACCTGGCCCCCTCCTCCCTGGCCTTCGGTATTCTCACGTCTCACGTCTGTCGTCTGACGCGTCGCCCCCTCTCGGATTCTCTCTTCGAGAGGGCAGCGCAGTCGCCTTCGTCGCGTTGACGTGGACGAAGAAGAAGTACATGGTCTTGAAACCTTGCGGGAGGAAGTGCGACACGTGTAAGTTCACCGACCGCCAGGATGATCCAGTATCTCTGCAGATGGCACCTCCTGTCAAGGAGCAGATGTGGTGGGGGTACCCACCGCATCCAGATGGGACTACGCAGGGCACCACGTGTGGGTATTGTAAGCGCATTTGGGCGAGCCGCGTCAAGGCCCAGGGGCTGTCCTTGGCATCATACAAGTCGTCGCTCGGAGCCAACGAGAAGCAGCTGAACATTCACACGACAATGATCTCTAATGTCATCGAATGCGTGGTCCAGAAAGGGTTCATTCGCAACAGCCAGCTGGGCTGGGAGGAGATCCAGAAGATAACGCTGAAGACAGTTAAGATGATGGAGACAGTCGTCAAAAGGCCAGGATGGCAGCACCTCGAGTGGGATTATTACACGTCCATCCACGGCGATTTCTACGCTAACGTCGCTGGGCAGGCGGCAGGCCACAGGGAGTTCACGTTCGAGGGCAAGAGGGGGGTGCTCATCCCAGACGCTCCCATCACGAGGATCGAGTTCAACAAACGGATGCAGGGGGTGTTGGAGGAGGAACGCAGGAGCAGCGATGGCACGGACCTCTTGACAACAGACGAGATGGAGTCGAACTTGCGGGGCATCGCGGGCAGCTTCTCTTCTCTTGGCAAGGGTGCTTCCACGTCGCATAGCGGCCTGCTCGGGGGCTCGACGGAGGTTCGGGCTTGGGCTTGCCATGAAACTTCTCGACAGCTTTGGAGTCTCTGGTCTCTGGTCTCTGGGTCAGGGGGAGGAGGAAGGTTGATCAGTTAGTCCAGAGATGTTTGCTGCTCTTATCTTGCAGGGTATTCCTGGCCTTTGTAAGTAGTCAGCGGTCGTGCGTGCGCGCGCGTGCGTGCGTGCGTGCGTGCGTGCGTGCCTGCGTGCCTGCGTGCGTGCGTGCGTGCGTGCGTGCGTGCGTGCGTGCGTGCGTGTGTGTGTGTGTGTGTGTGTGTGTATGTGTGTGTGTGTGTGCGTGTGTATGTGCGCCTTCTTTGTGAGCTTCCAAGGTCGGCGCCATCCCCGCTGCTGTGGCCGCTGGGGGCGCCGCCGCAGCTGGGCAGGCCCCGCCGCCTGCCGCGCAGGCGAAAGCCAAGGCCCAGGCGAAGGCAGCTGCCGCGCCCCAGACGCCAGCGCCAGCCCAGGCCCCCGGCGCGGCCGCGACGCCAGAACCATCGTCGGCCGAGAAAGGCGGTGGGCAGGCTGGGTCTGGGGCTGCCGACGCCGACGCTTCAGAGGCAGCGCCCAAGTTCAAGGCCAAGGCGAAAGGCAAGAATGGCGGCATTACCAAGGCGGAGACCCGCGGCAGGAAGCCGAAGGACTTGGTTGCGCAAATGGTGAAGATGGCCACTGAGTTCAACGAGGCGCCGCACACATCCCCGTTGTATTGGGGCGCCGAGGCGAAGACGGGCATGAAGTTGTTCGAGAAGTTGAACAAGGACGCGCAGGATCGGCTCAAGAAGACTGCGGATGAGGATGAGACTTTGAAGATGCGGTGCATCTTGAAGCACACGACTGCCATCTATAACATCATCAACATCGGCAGCATCAACGGCTTGGACACGAAGGAGTTCGCCGACGAGTTCGACATGCAGCAGACGTCATGCCAGCTTGAGCCTTTGGTGGGGGTCGCTTGGCCACCGCACGTTCTCTGGTCCCGCCACCGCATGCGTATAGGTGCCATGTCGTTGCCCGACCCGTGGTTCCAGATGATCTCCAACGAGTCTTTGGAGGCGAACGGCGTGATCGATGTGAGCGCCGAGCAGGACAGGCTCCTGGGCGAGCGCGTGATGTCGCTTCTGAAGCAGAGCAGCTACAAGGACCCCAGGGCCCAAGGCTTAGGTTAATTGCACCGCCTGACCCCCTTCTCCCCCGCTCGGGTTTTCGGCTGTTTCAGCGGCGGGATCAGGGGGACAAGGACGGGGAGGTGGAGGAGGAGGGGGGGGGGGGGATAGGAGGAGGAGAGCGGGGAGGGAGGAGGAGGAGGACGGGGTGGAGACGCTGCAGAACGATGGGGGTGAGAGGGAGACATGGGGGTGGGTGGGCGACCGGGGGCAGGCAGCGTGACACTTGGCATCGAGCCTTGGGCCTTGGGTAGGCGGCTGCCGCGTCCACGAATGCGTTCTTCACAGACGAGCGTGATGTCCGCTTGTCGCAGACCAACGAGGAGTTCGTGGCCGCATTGACCACCAACAGTTGCCTCGAGGACATGTCAGTGTCAGACCGCTTGGACATGCTTGAGTCAGCGACGGAGATATTCGAGAAGGCCAAGGAGGCGAACGCAGTTGCCATGCAGGCCCTGCTTGGGCATCCTCATGGCAAGACTTACGTTGCCAGCTTGAAGTCCGACTTGGCGAAGACCAAACTAACCCAAGACTGCCTTACCAAGCTCCAGGACATCGCGAAGTCGGTCGAGGACGCCTTGGTTGGATGCTATAGTTTGGCGCAGTGCACTCCAGAGGTGGCAGGGTTCTTGACTGAGAAGCTGCGTGAGATGAGCGATGTCCTGAAGAAAAGCCGCTCCTTCGACTGCCATGCTACTTTGTTACCGAGCGCCGATGAGTTGATCACTGGCACCGTGACGACCAAGCTTTACGAGGCGATGCGGAGTGTTCTTGAGCCTGTCTGCAAGATTTCATCCACCGTTGGGGACCTGACGGCCTGGATAGATTCGTTGGGTTCGGGGCTCGACCTCAAGCACAGCATGAACGTTTACGAGGTCTTGAAGGGCATGCCCGGCGTGGTCCAATCGACGTCGGAGTGGAAGGCCAGCGTTTGGATGATCAAGGTTCGGGCGTTGGAAGCTGGGAAACCTTGTCCTGAGGTGTCCGATTGGCAGGGGGCCTGTCGGTCGCGCGGGGCAGGGCTTCTCATCTTCCTGACGCCCGACAGGCGGCAAGTTGGCTTCGCGACGTTGCAGGGGTGCTCGGCTTCCCCGCCTCCGAGTCCGACGACGCATCCAGGTCCAAGCTCGCGAAGCTTGCGCTGGCGGCCAATTCGGTATTGGAGGTGCCAGAAGACCCTGCATGCGCAGACATGGCACAGAGCCTGAAGGGTTCGCCCCTGCTTGCCAAGGAGTCTGCGCTTATGCAGGCTCTGCGCAACGGAGCCGACGCCACTATCGCGACTGCGTTGCGGCCGATCTTAGCCCACTTCAGGACAGCCGTAGGGCCAGGGTGCACTTCCATCAAGTTCTCCGAGCTGACGTCGCCTTGCCTCACGCGTATTGCTTCAGCACAGTTCGAGTCCGAAGAGTTCAACAGGGCGATGCAGCTCAGCGCGGACAACAAGGACAAGGTGCTCACGCTTCAGCTGGGCGTCCTGTCACAGCTTCTCAGCTTCATCGGGTCCCTTGCGAACGTGGAGGTGCACAGGCGCGTGGTCGAGGCCAATCCCGACGCCCCCTGGGAAAAGATGTGGACTAAGGACACGCTCGACCTTTACCGGCGCATGCGTTCGCGGCGTGCGACCCTGAAGACCACTTTGGCACACGAGCGCACCATGAGTTGCTTCGAGAAGATGGTTCGCGTTGGGCACGTCGACGTCCTGGACGACGCCGTCCAGCTGCAGGGGCTCTCGGACAATTTGTTTGCTGACGCGCTCGGCTACGAGAAGTTGTGCGAGGATGTCTTCGCCAGGCAGGCCCTCGAGCTCCTCGGCAAGCTCCGCGACGCGTCGCCATGCAAGTGGCGGGAGTGTCGCGACTCGCTCGTGGAGAACCGCGGTGCGATTCTGGAGCTCGCTACTTGGCCCAGGGATAAACTTCAGAAGATCGCGCCGCTCAGCTCGTCAGCCAGGGAGATGCACAAGCTGATCAAGTTCTTGCACGCCGATGGCCATGCTCCGATTGTGCCGATTAGGACCGTCAAGGAGTTGAGGGACTCGTCGAACATCGGGGTGGAGACGTTCTGCTTCGCATTCGCGGCCTGGCACCTGGCGAAGGGGATCAGCAGCGAGCAGCCGGCGGAGAAGGTCAAGGACTTGGTGGAGAGCGTGAAGGAGAAGTTCGGCAAGCACAAGGTCGTCCGCGTCGTGGTTGTCCTGCTCCTCCTTCCTCCTCACATCTTCCTCATGTTCGTCATCCTCCTCATCGTGGTCCTCCTTATTTTCTCGCCTCCTCGACCCTCGACGTCCTCCGCAACCATCTTCGCTTTCGCTTTCCTTTTGCTGCTCCTCCTCCTTTTCTTCTACCTTCTCCTCCTGCTCCCTCCTCCTCCTCCTCCTCCTCCTGAGGCTCCTCCTTCTCCTCCTCCTCGCACCCTCCGCCCTTCGCTCGCCCTCGTCCTCGTCATCGTCGTCGTCGTCGTCGTCCTCCTCCTCCTCCTCCTCCCCGCCTGCTCCTTGTTCTCGGATTGGCGATTCGGTCCTTTCTCCTTTCTTTGGCCAGGTCGAGCTGCCGGAGTCCATGGCGAAGGTCCTGGACGGTCTCGCCAGTGGTGACGCGGCGGCCTTCGAGGCGTGCAAGTACGCCGAGGCCGAGGCCGAGGCCGACGCCCCGCTGGCGGCGGCGCCGCCCCCCCCGGCTCCGGCGGCGGCTGCGCCGCCAGCGCCGCCCGCCGCGGTGGCTCCAGCTCCAGCAGCGGCAGAGGGGGAGGGCCAGGAGGGCCAGGAGGAGCAGGCGAGGAGGAGGCCGCTGCCAGAGGAGGCGAAGGCGTCCCTGGCCGAGAGGATCAAGAAGCGGAGGAAGGGTTCCGCTTGAATCTCATTCTTGATCGCCCTTGCGAGGGCCGCGGGCCGAGGGCCGAGGGGTCGCGAGGAGGACGAGGGTCTCTGATGAGGGGGCCTGCTCGACGCTTGGTTGCATGTTGCTTGGCCCGTCGTGAGAGCGAGGGCCTCCGAGGGGCCGCGAGGAGGATGAGGGGGGGCGGATGAGGGGAGGAGGAGGAGGAGGACGTGGAGGAGACGGAGGGGGAGGGAGGAAGAGGAGCTGGAAGGATGTCTTGGATGTGGACGCGACCATCGGACCTCAGATCGGTGGCGGCGCGAGGCTGGGTGCTCGCGTTGACCCCCTGTCTTAACGTTTGTTCTCTGATCCTCCTGGTCGCCATCATCTCGGCGTCTCGGCCTTGGGCCTTGGGCCCTGCGATGGCCCTGATCCGTAACCGCTTGTCTTTCGGCCCCTACTTCATGGTTTTCAGGTGTTCGGATCGTCTCAGGACCCAGGCCCCAGGCCTTGGGGGCCATGCGCTGTAGGCAGTTTCAGCCGCCGTGTTCGCTGCCCCCCGTCCGTACTTCGTCTCGCCCCCCTCTCCTTTGAACTTCATCTTTCTGTCCGAGCCCCCTCTCACCTCGCACTTCCTCCGCTCCGCCCCCCTCCTCGCACCTTGTTTGACCATCGCATTTCCCCTTGCCCTTTACCTCGCTTCTCACTTGAAGTTCCCCGCTTCCACCTGCCACCCTCAGTCTTTCCCCCCCCTCGTCCCCCCCCCCGCCACCCCCCGCCGCCCCTTCCACGTGTCGATGTCCACGTGTGCCGTTTGCTTTCATCAGCCCTTCCGTTTCTCAAACGTGTCCCCACTCACTCTATCAGCTGTTCCTTTGATGTATTCATTGTGTCTGTCCTGCTCGTCTTGTTGCATCAGAAGTAGACCACATCTCATATTATCTCAGTCTCCTTTTGCAGCACGTGTGCATAGGTGCATAGGACATAGGACTTCTGGCAACGGTGCGCCACCGGGGATGGCAATGGCGTGCTGCCATTGCTGGTGGGGTGGAAAGGAAAAGAGTCCTTTCGCTGCTTCCTGCCCGCAGTCGTTGTCTAGCGCGTCGTCGCTGCCGCCGCTGCTGTCGTCGACGTCTTCGGTCTTCGGTCTTCGGTTTCGTATTCCTCGGGGGCCAAAGATCCAAAGATCCACCTGTAGATGGCGCAAGCTACCAGAGAGGCAGGCCAATCATATTCTACATTTCTAGATCGCAAAAGTCAGAAGGATGCCAACGGATAGCGCGACGGGAGAACGGGGTGGGGGAGGGAAGTTAGCAGACAGGAGGACGGGGGGCGAGGGGGAAGGCGGAGAGGATGATTCTTTATAGTGTCAGCGCTTCTCTAGCCAGCTGCATGGGGTTAATTGCCCTTGCGCCATGACTCTGAACCAGTTGGGTGGTCACAGTGGCAAATATTGCATTCCGATTCTATCATTCCGGCCAGCTCATTCAATATGCATGACATATGTGTTTTTATTATATAAGCGGCAGTTTTATTTTATATGTTTTTCAATGCCTAAAGTATTTGTAAATTTATTTTTTATTTCCGAATTTATTTTTTTTCATAATTTTTATTTATTTATTTATTTTTATTTTTATTTTCAACCTGTGCCAACAGAATGTAGTAGACCGAGCAGCTCAATCCCTGGGGGTCAGGGAAGGTCATGGGCGGGCACAACATGAGTGTGAATTCCGAGTTTTGGTACCCGTGGCTGGGCACACCGTATGACGGGCACGCAGTGGATGCCCCAAGCACGTATGGGCGTGGACCAACAGCGAGTCCAAGAGCGAACCCTGAAAGTGCGGCAAGACACTGCCAGCTGCATAGGGAGAATGAGCCAGGGTCCTGCCAGACCATTCTGGCCTCGGCGGGGAAGGATGAGGGCAAGCGGAGGGGAGGCGGGAAGTGAGCCAGACGGAGGAGGAAAGGGGGTGGAGGAGGCGGGAAGGGGTGGGGGAGCAGGCGCCCTTCTTCCCCCCTCTTCCTCCCCCCTCCGTGGCAACTGTGGCCCACTCCCGAGCCAGGCGGCCGCGAGCGGGCGGTCTCCTCCCTCGTTGGGGACAGTGCCGCCCGTGTCGCCGCCATCCGCTGAGTGCTGCTGGATGTCGACGCGCCCGAGCACAGCCGGTGCCACAGTCATCGCGTTGATTCGAAGAACCAAAGCTGCGCAAACATGCTTCCTTCGAGGTCCGCGCGGATTTCTTGGATCCGCGCTGGGCCCTCCTGGCGGCGCCTCCGGCGCTCCCCCGGGCGCGCTCCGCGCGCCAGGAGGGGGGGTCCAGCGCCGATCCAAGAACACATGTTTGATGCCTGTGCCAATCGTGTGCGAAGGATACAAGGATACTCGTTGGGATTGCGAGCTTCATGCGCGCCAGCTGCTGCGCTCGGGCAGGCTGCCTGACGCCATCGATGACACGTCGGCCGACCCCCGTTAAGCACTCCAGTAGTCGTCGCCGGCGGCGAGCGTCTTGCAAGGTCGCAGCGACGCTTTGAGGGCATGGGCGGTCAAGGATTGCGAACAGAGGGGGCAGGTCACGCCCCTCGGAACGTGCTTCGTGAGGCTGCGCTTCTCTATCAGACCCTGGCTGGTTGCTCGGCAGTGTCGGTAATGCGTGTTCCGCCCTTTGTTTTCTTCTGTTCGACAAGTTGTGGCCTCTGTTGCCAGCCACTGTGCGTTGATGCACAAGCAGGTAGACAAGCTCCAGGACGCCCTTAAAGAAGTCCAGCCCAGGCTACATCAGGAATGACAGTGTAGGCGCACAGCGTAACCCCATGCTATTCCCAAATGTTGCGGACCGTGACCACTGCGTCCACGTGCACGCCACTGCGCTCCTTTATTTGATGGCACCAGCGGCGGGTGGTCAAGCACAGCGACCATCGGCGGCGAGCCCAGGGGGAGTGTAAGCGGGGGCAGTCCTCTTCAGAATGCGGGACGGCCTCTCCTCAGCCCTAGCGCCCTCTGAGAAGCCTTGTAAGCCTTCTCCGAAACCACAGCATGGTCTCGAAAGGCGCCAGGGCTTTTGGGAAACCCCGCGGTTCCGAGCAAGCCTGCCCCATCTCGCTTTTCCTCGGGGCGCGCCGCCGAGGTCATGTGCTGGTCCAGGTGGCCGCTTGCAGCTGCTTGCGACGCACATCCAATGAGCGGCCGAGCCTGGGCACACGCAGGGCCCACTTCTCTTCTGCCCGATTCGCTACCGATGTCGCCCGGCCCGATCTCCGATTCCATCTCGACTCGTTGGCGATCCGCTGCGGCCCGGTGCCTGCCCGCACTGGTCTTGACGGTGAAGTGGCCGCCGCCCAGGACCCGGGGCGCTCCTGGGACGTTCCGTGGCGACCTCGAAGCCCCCAGGGACCCCCCAGGGCCACCCAGACCAACAGCACGGGGAATCAGGCAGGACTGAAATTGGCTCCGCGGGGACCCAGGGCGCCCGGCATCCTGGCGCGGCCGCTCTGCTTGTCTCGTCGAGCCCTTGCCGCAACACGTCTCGACACGAGGCCGCGCCTCCGGCCCGACCCGCTGCAGCGAGGCTGTCGGGTGCCGACCGCGCGCCCGAGCACACCCGGTGCACCGCGTCGGGCCTGGCTATCCTGCCGCCTCAAGGGGGGGGGGGCTGCTGCGGGGCCCACGGCCCCGCTCTCTCGCCTCCCGGCCCGGCTCCCGCAGCCTTGCTTCGGGGGTTACTATGGACCTCCTGCCCTGACGCGTCGATGAGCGAATTGTCCGCTCTCGGTTCGCGAGAGGGGGCGTCGCGCCCGTCGTTTTTGCGCGTCCAGGGCCGTCGGTTTCGGTCCTAGGCGGTTTTCATTAGAGGGTAGTTTACCAAAGGGAGGCTTGTCCTCCGCCGATTGCTCCTCCTCCCCTCTCTCCTGTCCTCCTCTCTTCCGCCCCCTCCTCCGCCTCCTCCGCCTCGTCCTGCCCTGTGCCTCCTCACCGGCGCTCTGGGTCGCAGTCGCCCCGTTCCTGTCCTACTCCCTCCCGCTATAAGGCATCGCTCGTCCGCCCTCTCTTGACGCCTCCGGGCCGAGCTCAACCCTCCGTTCCCCCTCTCCCCCCGTGCCTCCTCCCCCGTCGGCCCTCTTCCCCTCCCCTGCCCATCCATCCGCCCCGCCCCCAGGGCGCTGCCATGGCCTGGAAAGGGAAAGGCGACGCCTGGGGCGGCTGGGGTGGCGACAGCTGGGGCCCTGCTGGCGGCTTGAGGGAAGGAACGCGATGACCGATCTCCATGATGTCGCGGGATCTCGACGCCGATCTTGGCCACGGGCGCCCTCGAGGGCGCGAAGTTATTCGCGCTTCGCGGTTCGGCTCCGATTCCTTCTTATCGTCGTCTTCTCCCCTGGGAGTCGGCGCGAGAGTGCGAAGTTAGGAGCACCGATGTCCAGGATGTCGCAGGGTCATGTCGACGCCGATCTTGGCCATGGTCTATGCCGGCCGTCGCCGATCCGCGAAGATGCCCTACGAACCAGCGATGGCCAGGATGGACGATGACCAACGAGTCGTTCGTTGACGGTTCCAGGGCCCGGCGAGGGCCCCCGGGAACCGAAAACGACAAACATTTCCGCAGGGAATGTTTCAGCACGTTGGAGGTCCAGGCCCGCAGTCTTCGGTTTCTCTCCCTCCATCGGCACGAACGAAATGGGTACGGAAAGAATAGGTATGATGCCCAACAGCAGTTCCTGTTCATGTTGAACAGGACTCGCTATCCGCGCCGCCGCGGCCTGTGTCCATTTGAGACACAAGGCCGCCTGCCCAACAGCGGCCGCTGTTGGCTTGGGACAACATTTGTTGATGGGCATTGTACCGATTTCTTCCGTACCCATTGCGGGCGTCCAAACTCCAGGCGGCGGCGGCTGGGGCCCTGTCGGAGGCGGCGACAGCTGGGCGAAGGGGAAGGGCGGCGGCGGCTGGGGCCCGATCGGAGCCGGGCCGGGCGGCGGCTGGGGCGGAGGCTCCGCAGGCGGGCGGCCTCGCGGCGGGGAAGAGGAGGAGGAGGAGGAGGAGGAGCAGGAGGAGGAGGAGGAAGAGGAGGAGGAG
>CAUYUJ010018393.1:1336036-1361036 GCA_963575745.1 Prorocentrum cordatum
GAGGAGGACGAGGAGGAGGAGGAGGAAGAGGAGGAGGAGGAGGAGGAGGAGGGGGAGGAGGGTGCTGAGGCAGAGGGTGGCTTTGCCCTGCGGCGGCGGGCTGCGCCTGGCGGCTGCGGCGGCGGGCGCAGGGTGGCCGGCTACGTCTCCTCGCGTGACCAACTGAGCTCACGGGTAGTGCCAAGTATAGGCCCTTGCCGGCGCCCTGCTCCCCTAGGGATGGCAGTCGCTTGCTGCGTGCAGCGGCCGTCCCTGGGGGGCCGGCGCAGAGCGTTTTGTCAATCGTGCGGGCCCCCATTTCTATCGCTCTAGGACTCCGTTCGGTCGTCGCTATTCACATGCAGGCATTTTTTGCCTTTTCCCATACAGTGCCTGCTTGCAGCCTCTGGTATTTTGCCTTCCTGTTGGGACTGGCGGGCCCGCGTTGCGCTGGGTTTGTTTCGCCGTCTTTGTCGAACTCGGCCGTGCTGCACGAGGCGGGCCTCGCTTTGTGACATGCCGAACAAACAAGGAGGAGTAGGAGAAAGAGACACGTCAGGGTTCAGGCCTCGACCTCAAACATGATATACTGAGGCCGCAACTGTCCCTGGGGACAAGGTCGAGACTTCAGGGCGGCGCGTACAGTTGAAAACACACACACACCGGACTTCTAGGCGGGGGAGGAGACACACAAAGGGAAAGAGGGCGAGAAAGAGGAACGGGAGGAGGATGAGGGGGAATCTATATATATATATATGAGAGGAGAGGAGTAAGTGGAGGGAAGAAGGTTCAGCATTACAGTTGTGCGGCAAAGCTCTCCGGAGGAAGGGGGAGGTGGCAGAGGACTGCTTACGTCAGAGGCGTGGGTTCCATGACTTTCCACAGGGGATCCATGCCCCAGAGGAGGATCTTCCATAGAAGGGAGAGAAGTGCTTCCACTGTGAATGTATTGGATTCGTGGCCTCGGCCAGGAGGGCGTGTTTACCATGCCAGGGCCAAGGATGATCCTGGCCAGGCAGGCATGGTGCAGGTGTATTCAGACCCCCGAAGTAGTGTTTTTGTTCCTCGTGGACATCTAAAGGTCTCGACCCCTTCTCCGGGGCCAGCTTTTCATCCCGATGTGTTTTTGGTGTTTTGGGCCGTGTTTTTGTTGACGGTCCAACTGCCGGGACACGGCATCCATGCTACGGGAGGAGGGGGGAGGAGGAGGAGGAGGAGGAGGAGGAGGAGGGGGAGGGAGGAGGAGGAGGACAGCACATCCGCCTGAGTTGTGTCAACTTCTGCCCGGCCCCTGGCTGCTCTGTCGATGCCTTGCGTTTGCCTGCAGGCGCCACGTGGACCAGCAGCTGCCTCCTGCTGCTGTTGCACCCTCGGGGGTCTCCTATGACTGCACCGCGAAACTCAGCCGACGCGCGGATCGAAGTGAGGAACGAGCTGGTTCTCTATTGGTTGGAGCGGCTGGTGACCAGGAGGGGGGATACTAACACCGAGCCAAGTTGCCAGTGGTAACTTTGGATCAATGAGGGACAACAGTTCAGTAAGCTCAGGGAGGTGAAGGGGCGGAAGGGCGTTCGGTCAAACTCAGCAGCCATACCGCGCCCAGAATCTGGGAGCGAGACGGTGTCGTTTACGACCCTCTGGGCCCAGGGGCACACACTTTCTAGTAGCTGATCGTTGCCATCCAGAATATGTATGCCGAACTCTTTCTCCACCCTCATAGCTCACAGAAAAGACTCCCCATTCAGCTGCATGTGCTGGGGATCTCGAACCCACGCTCGTCACCATGGAACACGACGGGCTCGATCTTGCATTTTCAGGGGAACGCTTCGCCATAGATCGAACACAATATTGTTACACACCGAAGCCACGTACGTGATTCCCATTGGACACCGTAACATCCCCGCTTAGCGCTTGTCGAACGTAGTGTAGCATACGGGTGACTGGAGATTTTCTTGACTTGGGCCTGATGGTGGGGACGTAGGCCCCGAGACCTGGCAGGGCTGGAATTATGGCACACTATGGAGGGCCACGGTTGTTAGTTCGACAGAGGGCAGACTCTTGGTGCCAGTAGCGTCCCTTCGCGGCAAATCCCCCATCGATCGGGTCCAACCGACACGATAGCTCAGAATTGAATGACACGTCTGCCCTGCAAGTTCCCCCAACGTACTTTGCACGATCATGCGCACGTCCTGCCACTGGATACCAGCCATCTCGAATCGCTTTACGAAGACTTTGTGCATCTTGACCAAAGAGTGCCACCACTGTCTCATTATTTGTCGGGTTGCTGCGGTCGTCACGCATTCGCATACTACTTGCCAGAGTGCGTAGCACCCAGCAGTTGCGGATAAGAGTGAGTGGGCGGCGGAGTCGTCGGCACCCTCCGAAGAAGCCCGCCGCAGGCGCCACTTTTGGCGTCATGGCAATGTGGGCGGGTCGCGGGTGGGTCGCGGATGGGTCGCGGGCAGGTTCTCGGGTGGGTCGCGGGCAGGGTCGCGGGTGGGTCGCGGGCAGGTTGCGGGGGGGTCGCCGGTTGGGTCGCGGTTGGGACGATGACATCAAATCACAAACAGCGCAACAACAGCAACGATCCACACCGCGGAATCCCGTTTCAGCCACGCACCCAGGGACGGTGAATGACCGTTCGGCCCCCTCATTCTGACTTTCTTACAACATTAGTGCAAAGTTGTTCTGCTCGCCAGACGAGGCCAACACGCATGCTGCATCATTGGCTGTGCAAGGCCAGGTCCGGCTGCTCATCTTCTCCAGTGTCCGTGGGAAGGTCGACCAGTCGCCGTTGCGCAGTAACATACCCAGAAGAAACAGTTGTTTGTTGAACAGCTTGAGAGGCCACCGGGCCCGTGTCTCGCGTCATTGGTTGATTGTCCATGGGTCTCTTTAGGAGCGCCCCGACATTCGGATAAGCGGGTAGGGCATTGTCTGGGCCAGAGAAACAGGTTGCTGCATGTCGACAGCGCTGCTGTCTGAGTCTAGCTTCGATACCCTGCGTGGTTGTCGAGTTCGTTTCAGCAAGTGCAGCAAAGGAAGTGCTTGCGAAGGTGGTCGTTAAATCTTTGTCGTCACGTACGTGGTGTAGTCCGAGCCTTCGAAGCCACCATCCTGCGCGTTTCTGTGCGTCGTGATGCCACGCACCCGCGAGAGGAATTGGTTTCGAGGTTACGCTGTACACAAACGTGTGGAAACAATTATGCCAGTGCGACCCTACCTAGGAGTTGGAGCCTCTAGGAAAGCAACATTAGTAGGAGCAGTAAACGCCGTCCTCCTCCTTCTCCTCATTGTCGTAGTTGTAGCAGTAGTGGTAGTAGTGGTAGTAGAGTAGTAGTAGTAGTAGTAGTAGTAGTAGTAGTAGTAGTAGTAGTAGTAGTAGTAGTAGTAGTAGCAGTAGTAGTGGTAGTAGTAGTAGTAGCAGTAGTAGTAGTAGTAGTAGTAGTAGTAGAAGTAGTATTAGTAGGAGTAGTAGTAGTAGTAGTAGTAGTAGTAGTAGTAGTAGTAGTAGTAGTAGCGCAGCAGCAGCAATAGTGGATGCGGTGCTGCGCTATGCTATGCTATGCTATGTTATGCTATGCTGCGCAATGCTATGCTTGGCTAGGCCAGGCTAGGCCAGGCTATGCTATGCTATGCTATGCTGCGCTATGCTATGCTGCGCTATGCTATGCTATGCTATGCTTTTGCTGTTGCTTTGCCTTCGCTTTTGCCTTCACTTTTGCCGTTGCTTTTGCTTTTGCTTGGCACCCAGGGAGCGCAACTGGGGAAACCGCGCGTTTGCTTTTACCTTTGCTGCTGCTTTTGCTTGGCTCCCAGGGGACTGGGGGAACCGCCCGGGGCGATTTCCACTGCCCGGCCCCTTTAAGCGACGAGAGTAAGAACCCTGCTAGGCAGAGCCCAGGTAGGGAAAAACTGTCCCAAACAGTAAACAGCATGAATGACGCGCTTCCACATGATAGCAACCCCGTGGTATAAATCCCAAGACAAGTGTACCTCACCCGTGCGAAAAATTGTGTACAACATATTCTATAGAAAAGTCCTCGTGCCACGCAGGTCGATCTTCGGATACCTGACATCCCAAGCCTCGATACCTGCGCGACGTGCGTCGATCAAGTGTGAACAACCATCCGTAATAACTCAAGTGGAAGCACGGTGGTACTGCGTTTCCTGTTCTTGCTACTCTTAAGTGCCGAGAAGGAGGCTGTTCTCATTCGTGATACCGTCAAGAACCTACCAGTGGCTTGCCACGCGGAAAGGATGTCTGCTTCCACATGGAATTGATGTTGTCAACCTGGGCTTGCCACCTGGAAAGGATGTATACTTCCATCATGACCCCTGAAGGTTTTTAGTGTTGGTCCCCCACCCTTCTCCTCTTGGCGGTGAATGGGGCTGGTCCTAAGTCCTCCTCCTCCTCCTCTGTCTCCCTCCTCCTCCTCCGCCTCCGCTTCCTCCTCCTCCGTCTCGTTGTTGCGCGGCGGGTGCCGCGAAACAAAATATTGCATTACCCCCTTTTGGTGGGACCCCAGTCCTTCAATACGGCCGCCGGACATAATTAGTTACCCCCTACTGGGGGGGTCTCAAGACCTTTCAGGGTTATCTTCCCCAAGTAAACAAAGTGTTTCGAGTTCAGCTTGTCGGCCTTGCTGATACGCAGGTAATAGTTCTTGAGTCACGTATTGGTGCCATCGTCTTTGAGAGCAAGATGAGTTCCGCGGCTGCGTGGTAAGAGCAGCCTTCTGCGCTGCTAGTTGAAAGCGTAGTTGGCG
This sequence comes from Prorocentrum cordatum, assembly GCA_963575745.1. Lineage (NCBI taxonomy): Eukaryota > Dinophyceae > Prorocentrales > Prorocentraceae > Prorocentrum > Prorocentrum cordatum. The sequence continues at coordinate 1,340,785 of CAUYUJ010018393.1, forward strand.
CCGCACTCGCAGAAGTGCTAAGACTTGATCTGCGCTCTGCTTGCGCCCCTCCTCTGGTTCGACAGAGCAGGTGACACAAATCTGTGTGGCCTCTTGCGCCATCACTTGTACGACATCAGGCCTCTCATGATTCCGTGTCCGTTCTTGCTGTAGAATCTGAGTGTGCATGCGATTATTGATTGAGTCTGCTTGTCCTCTACTGCTTTGAGAAATGCTGGTCGGGTTGTACCTCGGCCAAGAGCGTCCATGAGTGTTTCCGTTTCATCGAATAGGCTGATACGCAAACCAATGTCGAATCGTTGATTCCGAGTGGCTCTGTAATGTACATACTGCTGACATCAAGCAAGCCGTTCGCACATGTACTGGATTGTTGCCGCGATGTCTGAATGATATGATCTGAATCTCCGTGGCAATTCTTGTCGATGGGGCCAGCACTAGTTACTGAGTTGAGTAAGCACCGAGTGCGAATGTGAAATGGAAGTGCGTGTTTGCTCCACTTGAGTTGTAGTAGGTAGGTCCACCACGGAATTGGTTGATACACATTATAGTCAAGTGTTCCAGGAATTTTAGTAACTCGCCAGCAGTATGTCTGTCGTGTTGGGGGGGCTGCATCATCAAAGAACTGGCTTCCATCCATCTTGCCTCGGCTGTCTTTGCAGTCCCAAACTCGAGCTGATACCCAAGAAAACAATTGGTGGTAAACATATGTGCGCCCTTGACGCCACTTGCATAGTAGATCACGTGCACGATGATAAGCTGGTACCTGTTGAGCATACTGTGGCGGAGGTTGGAAGTACATGCTACGAATGCCGACGCCACATTGCTTGTTGCTTGCTCTGATCGCTAGCTATCGGCTAGCTGCAGCCTGCGGTGTTGTCCACACGTTCCTGATGCTCCTGCGGGGGATGCGGGGCCAAACATGATGGAACCTCCAGTGTGAACAGTACCACCTCTGAGGTCCTGCCCTCCACTGCGCCACGTCTGGTTGTTTATATCCGTCCAGACTGACGAAATCCATGTTCTGCGTGCGTTGGGCAATTTCCTGCAACCGCATAGCACAACTGTGAGACAGTGGGTTGTGCTGTGAGGCTGAAGCATGATGCATCTTGAAGGATGAGGCCTTCAGCCACTGAAAAGACATATTGATGTTGAAGAACAGAAAAGCAATTTCACACTAGCAGTACATTACACGGGCAATTGAGTGCATAATGTTTGGCAGGCTACTCTAACGGACATGTGTGTGGAGTATGGGAAGGGGAGCACCCCAGCCGATGAATGTACACCCATCAGAAATCTGAATAATAGGCTGCATTGTTCCTGGTTTCCAGGTGTCGTCGAAGAACATCAAGCATTTGGATTAGGCCCTGCTCGTTTTCTTTGTTTGAGTTGTTTGTTCTTTCGTAGAATTGTAGTGGACCCGTACCTGGACTACAGTTTAAAGAAACGCTTCGAGGGAAGGCCATGTCTTAGATTCAGATGCTCTTAACTCTAAGCTGGGGTGTTCTGGGAGGAGGAGGAGGAGGAGGAGGAGGAGGAGGAGGAGGAGGAGGAGGAGGGAGGGGGAGGAGGAGGAGGAGGGGGAGGAGGAGGAGGAGGGAGGAGAGGAGAAGAAGGATGCGGAGGCGGAGGAGGAGCAAGAAGTGGGAGGAGGAGGAGGAGGAGGGGAGGAGGAGGAGGAGGAGGAGGAGGAGAGGAGGAGGAGGAGGAGGAGGAGGAGGAGGAGGAGGAGGAGGAGGAGGGAGGAGGAGGAGGAGGAGGAGGAGGAGGCGGAGGAGGAGGAGGCGGAGGCGGAGGAGGAGGCGGAGGAGGGGCTGGCCCTCCCCGCCCTGCCCGCAGGTAGCAAGGGCTGGGCCGGCAGGCTCGGGCCCGCGGGCGGCGCGGACGCCGCCTGGGGCGGCGGCCAGAGCTGGGACGGCGCCGGTGGGGCCCCGCCGCGCCGCGGCCGCTCCTCCGCAGGGGCAGCGTTCAGGGCCGCCTGCGATGCGATTCGGCGCCTCCTCCTCCGCCTCCTCCTTCTCCTCCTCCTCCTCCTCCTCCTCCTTCTCCTCCTCCTCCTCCTCCTCCTCCTCCTCCTTTCTCGGATCTCGGCGCGGGCGGGGGGCGGCGGAACTCTAGGATTCGAGTCGCCGGCTGGGGCCGCGATTCCGATTCGGTTTGGTTCAGTCCCCAAGCATCGGCCAGGGCTGGTCGGATCCGGGCGCGGTGGTCTGGTTTCGGTTCGATTCGGGACGATGCTTGGGCGATCCGACCCTTCTCCGATCCGACCCACTTCGCGAGTCGATCCAGCTCAGGCCTGACGTTTTGGTGGGGATTGTCATGGAAGAGGCCCTCAAGAGGCCCCCAGGAGGGCCCCAAGTGGACCCCCAAGCTGCCCCAAGAGGCCCCCCCGAGGCACCCAAGACGCCCAAGAGCCCCCCAGGACCGCCAAGAACCCCCCTAAGACGTCCCAAGAGGCCACCAAGAAGCGCCCAAAATATACCCCAAGAGGCTCCGAGAGGCATCCAAGAGACCACTGGGCCTTTTGCTTGCCCTCCTCCTCCTGCTCCTGCTCCCTCCTCCTGCTCCTTCTCTTCCTCCTCCTCCTCCTCCTCCTTTTCTTCTTCACCCTCCTTATCCCAACTCCCTCATCCATCCATCCAGCCTCCTCCTTCTCCTCATCCCTCCTTCGCACGGTTCGGCCGATCCCCTCTTTGCTCCCGCAGTTCCCTGATCACCTCAACTCGCCTGGACATCGTTTCTGGATGGGCTGCTGGGGATACTTTTTTGGTCGCGGCCGCAAGCGAAGAGCGCAGGCGGCGAACAGGGTGTCCGGGCCGACGGGCAAGCCTAATTCGCTACTGGGCGCGACACAAACCGGCCGGGCCAGCTCACAAGGCGGCAGCTGGGGCAGCAGGGTGGGGGCTGGCTGACTGATCTGGAACGCCCAGGGAAGCTCGAGCAACGTGCAGCCCAGAGCAAAATGCCAGGGAATTCGGTGTTAACGCGCGGCGGCGTCAGACCACACAGGTGGAGGTGCAAGCGGAAGCAGGTGGGTGGCCTGCACGTGCGACCCTCTCAAACATGGTGGCGGGGAAGGGCGAGGTATACGATGGTCGAGTCGCCAGGGGGGCGCCAAGGGCCAAGACCGTGACGACGGCGTAGACCAGCCAGGTAAGCTGAGCAAGGGCCGCGTCGACGGCGTAGGCCTGCCTGATCGGCTGGGACGGAGCCAGGATGGAACCTTGCGTACGGCGGAAGGCTGAACCACTCCGAAGCGACCGCCAGTATCCAGGGGGCCCACCAGTCCCGAGCAACGGCAACGAGCCGGCACTGAGGAGAATCCCGTGGGCCTGGCCCATGGCCGCACGCACGCCATAGCGTCGCAGAGAGCAGCGCGGAGCGCGGCAAGGAAGCCAGACTGGCGGGGATGAACGTCGTCAGCGTGGCCGGGGAGTAAACACCAGGGGGCAACAGCGCCAGGGGGCGATCTCCCACGTTGCGATGCGGGGAAATGCTGGTGGGGATACGCGAAGCGTTTAGATTTTCGGTTCATAGGCCCCGACCTTGTCCCAGGACAAACTCTCCATCCTGTGCCGCTTTTTGACGGTCCCGGGCCAGGCGAGGGCCACCCGAGGCCGAGACAGCGAACAGCAGTCCACGCTTACTTGGGTGTTCAGCACCATGGATGTCTGGACTCGGGGAGCAAAGGTCACAACCGGACCCTCCCTGGAAGCCGCTTGGACCAGAATCTCGACGCGGCTCCAGCCGCAGCGGCGAGGAAGCTCCGGGGGGCACCAGCTCAGGTGGGAGACATCGACTAAACGCAAGAGTGACACTGGGTGAGAGTAACCTTTGGTGCGTTGCTTTTGAGGGGCCGCGGGGGGGTCAACACACAAGCGCGCAAGACGCCACTGCCGCCTCGCGTTCGGCGATCGGGGGACCCCATGGGGCCCGCACCAAAGGTCACTCCGGCGAAGGGTCACTCTTACGATGACTCGGGGAGAGCAGTGACTTGCATTCTGCGACGCATCGCCGCTAGATCGGCGACAGACCGACAGCGAGCTGGCACGTGCCTGGGCGGGAAGGGCCATCGGGCCCCCTGTCGGCGATCCGCGTGCGATTGGCGACTGCGGGTAGATGCGTTACCCAGCGAAGCATGTTCCGCCCCTAGCGTTGCCCCTGAGTCGCGGCTCGGGTCTCCAGCGGCCGTTCGGGACGATCTGGGCACCCCCAGGGCGCTTTCGGTGAGGCGCAGCCGCTGAAAAGGCAACCCGAGGCGAGAAAACACGCCGAGCACCAACGAAACCGTCCGAGCACCTCGAACTTCCAACCCGAAATTCTCCACCCTTGCCCCCATCCCTCACGCAGCCTCGTCTCCATCAGGAGGGTGTCGTGGTCGAAAGTGAGCCCGAAACCTGTCCGAGACCCGAACGCGCCAGAGCGTGATCAGCACTCGTGGGTCGCAGCCGATACGATTTCTATTTCGGCCACAGTCTCAGTCACACTTCGCCTCCAGTTAACAATTCTTTACGCTTCGCGTATCCCCACCTGCCCATCTCCAGGTCCAGGGGGAGGGGGTAGGGGGAGGGGTAAACCCCTCCCCGAAGGGGAAGAAGGGGGGTTGAGAACAGAGAGAGCTCCCTAAACCACTCACGCCCAAAGGGCTGGTGGGATTCTGGCCACGTGTTCGGTCACAGACTTGTTTCGGTCACGTATCTTTTCGGCTGACAGGGGCCGGGCGCCGGGGCCATCTTGACCTCTTGGGGCCTCCTGGGCGCTTCCTGGGGCCAGCTCGGAGGAGATCGATCAAAGAAGAGGGAAGCTCATTTTAGCGTCGCCCTCCCAAGAGGCCAAAATGAAGCCAAAAACGTGGTAAAACAAATGAGTGTGGCTTCCTCGCCGAGGCCGTGTTGGGCGCTCTAACTACCCGCGACCGGCCCCGCCCAGGTCCAGGGGAGGGAGTAGGGGGTGGGGTAAACCCCTCCTCGAAGGGAAAGACGGAGGGGTGGAAGAGGAAACTCCCTAAACCACCTACGCCCTGATGGCTGGTGGGGTTGTGGCTCTTCGGTGGAGTGAGCTTTGCTGTGCGGCTTTCGGGCCGCCCTCCGAAGTGTGCCTTGAGAGAATATTTTCTTCTGCTCAGGATTTATGTCATGACCCACTCCTTATCTTCCCCAGTTAGCCAAGGACTAGCTCTCTGAAATCCGGAGCTTTTGCAGACGAGGGGAATGTCGGGTATCCGAGAAGTCCCAAATCTGCACGGCTAGTTTTGCGAACAGTTTTCAACCGAGCGGACATTTCAATCTGGGGCATGCAATGGTTCTTTGTCGGAGGTGCTAAGGCTAAGGAAGTCGAGCTCTGAGTTTGAGTCCACACGGTATCTTCACACATGATGATGTAAGATACGTCGTCGCGCAGTTGACCAAATTCAGTGTCAAAGGAAGACGCGGCTGATGTTTCAAACGCATCGCTTGCTTAGTTTGAGCCGTCGCTCTGGCCCCACTGCACAACGCCGCATGGTCCTGGTTTCCAGCCAGTTTCAGATCGCGGCCCTCCATGGCGTGTCTCTTCGTGTGTTGTTGGCTCGTCTCCCCACCGTTCCTCTCATCATCTCCCTTGTCAGGTGTTTCTGCTTTTGCGGCCTCCTCCCCTACCCTCGTGGTCAGATGGCGAGCTGCACAGGGAAGTCGAAGAGAGTAGTGGCGGCCGACCAGGGACCACCAGGGGCCGCAGAAGGCAATCCCTTGGCTTTCACTACTCGACCACTCCTCCTTCCTCGTCCTCCCTTCATCCACACCATCCTTCCCTTCCCTCATCCACTTCCTTTTTCTCGTGTTCCTCAGTGTCCTCCTGGTCTGAGCTGGTTTCCTCGAGAAAGGCTTTATCTTCCAGGAAGCAGCGGCCAGAGCCAAATGTTTGGCACAAGCGCGCGCTAGCTCTGCGAAGTCCAGTGGAAGCGTGTCAATGGCGATTGGTTGGCATGGGCTTTGGCACACCAGGAACGCATCGCTATGATTGCAACTTTCTTTGCATCGCCATGAACGGAAGGCGTCATGAAGGAAACTGTCCTATACCTTGGGGCTTACCTCCAGATCAGTTCCTCATGTTGAATCGTTTCTTGACGGCCCCATTATCCGCGGAGGGCCCATGAGCCCGACATCGGCGACCCTTTTCCTCTAGGACCCGCTTGCCTCACGCCAGTCTGCCCTTGCTTTTGCGGATGCCACCTCAACCTCCCTCTCCGCTGGGAGGTGAGTCCTGGGGTGACGACTGGGACGAGGAGACTCAGCAGCAGTCGCCCCACGTCGTCCGGCGCGCGGCTGGGCTTGCTCTCGCTGGCACGCTCCCGCATGCTGCACCCAGGCCCGGGAGGAGCTCCTCCCTCTGCTCTCCTCCCCTCCTCATCCTCCTTCTCCCTCTCCCTCCCTCCCTCGCGCTCCCTCCTCCCTCCGCTCCCCTCCCCTCCTCATCCTCCTTCTCCCTCTTCCCCCCCCTCCCTCGCGCTCCCTCCGATCCGCTCTCACGAGCGACGCGCGTATCTGTCCCTGCCGATGCCCCCGCGGTCTGGGCACCGAGGCGCGTGTCCCCAAGGCTATACGCGATCCCACGGCTACGCGATTCCGGGCGGAGCAGCCGCGCAGGGCCGCCGACTGTCCGCTGGATCGCGGCGGAGCGGTCGGGGCCGTGAGGCCGTGGGTGCGGATACGCCTCCCCTCGGTATCGCTCGGACGTGTGCATTTTGCCTTCGGCGAGGGCCATCGAGGAGCATCCTTGATCACTTGGCGAAAAAAAAACCGCGCGTGAAACCGGGAAAAGTACAGGGAATGGACGTCCGAGCGATGGCCAGTCCCTGCCACGAGGCCCCCTCGCTACTTCCTCGAGCAATCGGGAGAGATAAAGGAAAGCACAGATTCGTGGGCTCCAACCCTCGGTCAAGAGGCTCAAGAGTCTGGACCGGGCCCTGGGCGAGAGAGAGAGAGACCTGGACTGCGCGAGGTGGGAAGCTTTGAGGCCAGATGGCTGGAGCAGACACCCAGTGATGCAGGACGAGAAGACGGGCTCAACGGCGGAGGTCCCTGACGAACCCAGAGTGTATGACGCGGACTACACGACCAACACCATGGCAGCCAGGACCTCGTCAGTACCAGAGCGGACCCTTACCCTGGGATACCGCCTGTCGGTATGCGAGGGGGAGGGAGTAGCCCGCGGATGCCATGAGAACCGCGAATACAGCGAGCGGCAGAGTCGGGGGACTTCGCCTGGGCGAATTACGATTGGAACAGGATGCGGAAACGAGTACCAGGGCCAGCCCGTGCGGACAGAGCCTCACGGGAGCAGGGCCCACAGCCAGACAGTGAACCACATGTACAGCGACGAAGTGGACCCCTTCGACGACACGATCGACTATGAGGAGGATGGCGGTTGCGGGGAAGTTGACCCGTACGAGGAGCTGGTGCGCTACGAGGAGGATATGGAAATGGAGTTCCAGGCTACTTACGGCGATGTAAACGGGAAGATGGGCAGCCCCATGTATGAGCATGTGATACGATATGCGAGCGAGAAGGCCCATGAAAGTGATGGACACTCCAGCTCGCACGACGCTAGTGGCCATAATCCATTGGGAAGAGCGGGCAACAGGGCGAGCAAGTCGCTAAAGGACCGCACTGTGGAGGCAACGCCCAATATCGACACCACGGTAATGAACGAAGAACGGAAAGCAGCCTCAATCATTCACGCCAGAGATGAAGCAGACGAGCCGCCATCCTTTATTGCAGCGGGTGCGGCCTACAAGTCGGACCCAGAAGGCGCAAGAGCTCTGGCCAGAACGTACAACAGAACCATGAGTGCGCTGGAGACGTTCTACTGCATGTGCTACAAGATCGACTTCGAGGACCGCGCATACTACAAGGGGAGAGGGAAAGCTACATCCTTTGAGACGGTCAACGTACGCGAGAAAGGAGAAAGACGGACACGGTATGCAAGTATGAGAGCGGACTGGTGGAGCAGGACGGAAGCAATCCTCAACAAGATGATCAAGCACAGACAAAAGGGGCAAGCGGAACGGCAGATCGACACGCTCATGAAGGCAGCGAGGCGACTGGTATTAAAAAGGGATCCCAGGGGCTGGAAACGCGACGCCGACGGCGGAGCTGCATAGATCAATATGGGCACAGCGCATGAGGAGTCTGAAGAGCGTCGGCGCAGAGGTATTGGAGGGAATGGCGTGGCAGGCGGAGAACGAGAGGCAGGCAGCGGCACAGCGAGACCTACGCGAAGGGGCTCGCACCTATGCTACATGGCTGGCTATGGCGGAGAAGGAACCAGGAAGACTGCACAAGATAACGAAACCTTCTTGTACGGCGCGAAGAAGAAGTAGCGACGTCAAGCGGAGTGTTATGCTGCCCCACGGAGATCGTGAACCTCAGAGCGGAGATGTTCAAGGCCACCTGGGCGGACCCTGGCAACCCACACGGGAGGCGCTGTCAGAACCTCGAGTGTCTAAGGAGAGTGGCGCGCCCGGAGAACCCTAAGTTATGCACGCTCGGCGACTTGGATACCGCGCTGAAGGGAGGGCCAGACAGAGGGCAAGGAGTTGATGAGTTATCATGCAGTGACATACGACGACGCCCTGAAGCGGGAAGGCAGGCAATCGTGGACTTGTTCAACGAGTGCGAGGCGAGGGCGATGTGGCCATGGCAGTTATTGTGTTCGGTAGTCATGAGATCACCCCGAATCCAAAGAAAGGGGGCAGGGCACTGGCACTTCTACCACAGCTGGTAAGATGCTGGGAGCTACTGCATCGGCCGAGGGTAAGATCATGGGCGAAGGGGCAGGAGCGGGAATGGGATGCGGCGACGCAAGGCAACAGCTGTCTACGGGAAGCGCTGCGACGCGCCATCACGGACGAGCGCATGGGCGCGATGGAGATCAACAACAGCAACCTTTTGGCAGACATCGAGAAGTTCTATGACAGCCTCAAGCAATATGGGGTTCTTGCAGCAGCATTGGAGCTAGGATTCTCGGCAAGAATACGATTCATGTGAATGCTGCAGCATTTGTCGGCCCGGGTATTCAGGTGCAAAGCGGCATGTTCACTGCCAGTATACGCGGATAAATCAATACTTGCAGGCTCACGGCGTTCAAGCAATGTGGCAAAGACGATTGTGTACGCAGTTTTGGCAAGGATAACTGGGCTGGATCTGCGCATTCCTAAACCTGCGCCGGGGGCGTGGTTTGACGACATCAGCGTCGGGGTGACGGGGGGCAGGGGGGCAGTTATTGATGGCGTGGTAAAGACCACGCGGGAACTTCGTGACGCTCTAAAGGCGCGCGGCCTCAACCTGGCAGATCAATATCTGCTCTTCCCCACGAACTTCAAGAACAGCACCAAGATGCAAAAGAGGCTCGCGGATGTAAAGATCGACATCCAGGCGGCGACGGGGGGCAGAGACCTCGGGCACGACAGAGTGGCAAAGGGCGCGACCAAGAGAGACACGCACGGCAAGAGGCTAAGGGGCGCTTTCAGACGGATGCGTGAAGCCGAGAAGAAGCTGAAAATAACCAAACTTCAAGCACGGAGAGCGGGTTGTAATCAAGGGGCAATGGCATCGATGATGAACGGGGCAATCGGCCGCGGACTTGCACTGCATGCTCTGCAGCGGGCACGACGAAAGTATGTTCAGGCGATAAGACGACCCTGGGCTGGCAGATGCTGTGCGACATTTTTAGCCCTGGGGGGTCATGATCTTGCTGACTCGATGGCAAGAGGCCAGAGCACAGCATTCTTCGACGTCTGGTCCCACCCCCCAGAGCTGAGGCATCAAACCAAACGGGCGCAGCCGAGGATTTAATTCCAGATTATGGAGAGGCAACCGCAAAATAGATGGAGGGTGCGACGAGGGCCCCTGGGAGGTATCATACTCATGTTATGGGGGCTTGGCTGGGGCACCAGAGGACCAACAATGTGGCCGAGCCCAAGCGGTGAATTGTGGGCGTTCCCAGAAAGAGAAGAAGACGGAGATCAAACGGACACCCTAGACGAAATTATGAAAACCTTTTGCGGGCAACTTGGCCAGGAGCTGCAGATCACTACATGGGACGATGACTCGAACAGGGAGCTGTCTGCCAAGACATGCGGGGCCACCTACACCGACTACGAAAACAAGGTGAACATCAGAGGTACGGAGCACTGCGCACGGCGGCATGTGCGGGAACATGGGCGAGATCACGTACGCACCAGCACTGCGACACGGACGACAGATGCGAATGCGGGGGGGGGCCGAGACCGACGCAAACCGCATATGGGGGATACGCAACCAGAGATCAAACGTCGAGATTTTCGAACAGACGGAAAGACTCAGGGCAAGGGCAACCGAAGGAGCGGGCAACACCCGAGCCGTGCACAACTGGGCGCGAAGAAAGACACGTCGGGGAGTGCATCGACGAGGAGCGCACCAGCAGTTGCAACGTCATCGTAGGGTGCGGCGACGGATCAGGAGGTTAATACTCCAACGGTCAACCAAGGCAGCAAAGCCGGCGCACTCCCTGGAGCAAGGCAGACGAACAACAGAGCGGAGCTTTGGGGATTATTGGGTCGCACTTCCAGCGCGAAGGGTACGGTGGGGTACTGGACGGACAGCGACATACCCATGAAGGGCTGGCGCATCGGGGGACACAACAGACCACGCATAACAGGAGGCAACCAGGACATATAAAGAAACTGTGGCACAGCTATCAAAGGCAGAGGCGGCGTCGAACAAGAGATCGCCGTCATGCACGTGAACAGCCGCGCGGACTGGGAAGAGGCGAGAGCGAAAGGAATGCCACGACCAGTCTGGGCTGGAAACAAAGCAGCGGACGACGTGGCAGGCAAAGGGGCAGCACTGCACGCAATACCGCGCTCGACCATGGCCAACTACGAGCGGATAAGATGGACGGCTTGCATGGCGCGCAAAAGAATACTGACAATGACGAAGGAGGCAATCGAACGCAGACCACCAGAAGAACAGGAAGCTAAAAGAGAAAGGCAATGAGCCAAGCAGAAGGAAAGATAAGGAAGGAAGCACAAGGTCGAAACCCTGGCGCAAGCTGAGCCCCCAAATACCACGCACGCGCTGAAGGAGCTGGTAAAATGGAGAGGATGGAAATGCACCCACTGCGAGGAGAAGATCAGCAAGCAGACGGGGATGGAGTACATTCGCGAGTGGCTGACTGAAGGCTGCCAAGGACCTCCCGCACCAGAAGGAGCACAGATATGCATCAACGGGGCCACCTCGCACGAGACGCGCCCGCTGATATGGATCCCAAATGTTGGAAGGAAGGTATGTATGCAGGCGATGCGGAGGCACGGCGGCAGGGTATGTGTCGGAGAGGATGCGTAACAGATGCCAACGGCGGCCTTGGTACAGTTCGGTGAAGTACAAGCTGAGGAGCTGGCTACATGGAGTACATGATGAGCAGCACGGACGACCAGAGCAACGCGACAGAGGCGAAGCAAACATGATGGACCCACGAACCCGGAAAGGGATATAGACATGTGCAGCATGGTCACGTTTTCACGATATCCAACTGGGCGACACCTCACGAAACATCCCACGAGACACCCCGCGAAACATCCCAGGAGACACCTCACGAAACAACCCACGAGACACCTCACGAAACATTCCACGAGACACCCCGTGAAACATTCCACGAGACACCCCACGAACAGGCAACCACTCAACCAGACACCCCACGAAACATTCCACGGGGGTGCGACTGGGTGTGGTCGTGCTGGGGTGTGGTCGTGCTGGAGTATGGTCGTGTTGGGGTGTGGTCGTGCTGGGGTGTGGTCGTGCTGGGGGGTGGTCGTGCTGGGGGGTGGTCGTGCTAGGGGGGTGGTCGTGCTGGGGGGTGGTCGTGCTGGGGCGTGGTCGTGCTGGGGCGTGGTCGTGCTGGGGCGTGGTCGTGCTGGGGTGTGGTCGTGCTGTGGTGAGGTCGTGCTGGGGTGTGGTCGTGCTGGGGTGTGGTGCTGGGGTTGCTGGGGTGGGGTCGTGCTGGGGTGGGGTGCTGGGGTGTGGTCGTGCTGGGGTGTGGTCGTGCTGGGGTGGGGTCGTGCTGGGGTGGGGTCGTGCTGGGGTGTGGTCGTGCTGGGGTGTGGTCGTGCTGGGGTGTGGTCGTGCTAGGGTGGGGTCGTGCTGGGGTGGGGTCGTGCTGGGGTGTGGTCGTGCTGGGGTGTGGTCGTGCTGGGGTGTGGTCGTGCTGGGGCGTGGTCGTGCTGGGGTGGGGTCGTGCTGGGGTGGGGTCGTGCTGGGGTGTGGTCGTGCTGGGGTGGTCCGCACCCTGTGATTTATCGATCGGGTCGTGCTGGGGTGTGGTCGTGCTGGGGTGTGGTCGTGCTGGGGTGTGGTCGTGCTGGGTCGTGGTCGTGCTGGGGTGTGGTCGTGCTGGGGCTTGGTCGCGCTGGGGCGTGGTCGTGCTGGGGCGTGGTCGTGCTGGGATGTGGTCGTGCTTAGGTGGCCCGCACCCTGTGATTTATCGATCGGGATTTCAAAAACAAGCGTTTCGCCTGAGACATCCTCAAATTTTAATCCGCCGGCCTCCTTCGACTTCGATATTTATCAGGGAAAGAATCCGCCGGCCTCCTTCAAGTTGGGCACGGGGGGATATGTTTACATACTAAAAGAGAACCCTGGGCCATAGCCCTTTCCGGGAAAAAGGAGGAATGGACTGCGCGCACGACGGAGAGAACGACGAATGAAGCAGCAAGCGCGGACAGTTCCATGGGAAAAGAGCAGATTATTGAACGCACACAAGAACCATATCAACACGCTCAAGGAGGAAACGTGGAAGATGACCGTCGCACGGAAGCAGCACCTGCGGACGGTAGGCAGTGCGGTCTGGAACCGGGCGTTAGGGTGCAAAGCCCTAGTGTACCATTGCGGCTACTAGGCACGACGTCGCCACGTACGCTGGAAGGCGTTAGAGCGCAACGACCTAGTGTGCCATTGCGGCTACTAGACGATATGTCGCCACGTGAGCAAGGGGGTCCAGCGAAAGATCTGGCATCTGGCGCGGATGGAAAAGGTGAAAGCACAAGAGCACGTGCCAAAGCAGAAGAAGGCATGACAAGCAAGGGGGGCTTGGCAAAACAGGAAGCAAGCTACGACGTACACGGATGGAACTAAGCCCCCTGGCGCAGGGGGCCCCAGCTACGGAAACGGCAAAATCGGTAAACGAAAAGAAGAAACAGACGCTGGAACGAACGCGGCAAGCTCAGGGAGTTCGGCGAAAAGGAGGAAGCAAAGGCAGCATCTCATGGACAAGGCGGGACTGAGGATATAAAACGAAGGCCCTAGATGGAGGAGAGGAGAGAGCTGCAAAGGAAGCCAAGGGATGAAAAGCAGCGAGAAGTGGAAAAAAGCCAAGGGAAGAATTGCTGGAAGAAGACAAAGACATCGACCCTGAATTTCAAGCACGCAGGGAACATTCCAGATGCTGAAAGAAGCCAAAGAAAGAACAGAGGAAGAAGATCGCGACGACGAGGAAGAGAGGAAAGCGGCCGAGATACAGTATGAGGACGACCACCCCCGTGACATGGGGGACCAGAGGAATGTGAAAGCCGAAAACACTGGGAGTAAAGGGAAAGCCCGAGAGGATCGGGCGAAGAGAACTATGCACATGTACCGATCTTGGCAAGGCCCATCCTTGACCCAGGATCGGTGCATATGCCTTCCTGGCCAAGGTAGGAGGGCGTATGCACCGATCCTGGGCTCAGGATGGGCCTGGCCAGAATCGGTGCATGTGCATAGTTCTTTTTCCTCTAGAGGAAGAAACACAGAAAGCGGCAAGGACTGGGGGCGCGGCGAAAAGGGCGGACGAAGGCACGGCAAGTTCGAGCAGTGCGACGAGAAGGGCACAGGCCACGAGCCCCACGAATGCGACTGAGCCCATTGACGCAGCGGAAGCCGAAAGCTCAGAAGCAAGAGGTGCGCCCCCCGACGAAAGAGAAACGAAGTTACCACGTGACATCGGGGAAGGACAAGAAATGAGAAGAGGAGCAAAACCACGAGAAGAAGAATACCCACAAGAGCTGAAACAACAGGAACCTGTACACGACGGAAAAGCTGAGGGGGAGAAGACGGCTCCGCTATCCCGCATGCTGAAAGAAGCTGAAGGAAGAGAGCCACGGAAGTGGAACCAGGAAAGACGAGGAGAAGAAGCGGAGGAAAGCGGAAAGAGTGGATTGAACAAGGAAGCGGGGAAGAAAGCCGCAAGAATTGGGAGCACGGCGAAAAGGGCGGATGAGGGCACGGCAAGTGCGAGCAGTGCGACGAGAAGGACGCAGGCCGCGAACCCCACGAATGTGAATGAGCCCCTTGACGCAGGGGTAACCGAAAGCTCAGAAGCAAGAGGGGGGGCCCGCGACGAAAGAGAATTGAAGTTACCCCGTGACACGGGGGAAAGAAAGAAGAGGAGCAACGCCACGAGAAGAATACCCATAAGAGCTAAACTAACAGGATCCTGTGCACGACGGAAACGCTGAGAGGGAAAAGAAGGCTCCGCTACGCCACATGCTGAAAGAAGCTGAAGAAAGAAAGCTACGAAAGTTGAACCAGGAAAGACGAGTAGAAGTTGCGGAGGAAGGCGGAAAGAGAGGAAGAAACAATGAAGCAATAAACAAAGCGGCAATAATTGGGAGCACGACGAAAAGGGCGCATGAGAGCGCAGGGTGTGCCGAAAGCGCAGAAGCAAGTAGTGAGCCCCTCGACGTAGGAGAAATGAAGTTACCCCGTGACATCGGGGAAAGACGGACAGCGAGAAGAGGAGCCAAACCACGAGAAGAGGACCCACATGAGCTGAAAGAACAGGAACATGACCAAGCAGGAAAAGCTGAAAGGGAAAAGATGGCTCCGCTCTTCCGCATGCTCAAAGAAGCTAAAGACAAAAGTTACGAACGTTGAGCAAGGAAAGAGGAGGAGAAGCGGGCGAGGCCGAAAGCAGAGGAAAGAACAAGGACATCTCGGATAACCAGGTCCACAAGAGCTACCTGGACTCTGAGGTGGCGGCGGCCCCAGACCCGCCCCAACCTCACCACGTGAGAAATGAAACTGCTGGACAAACTCCACCTCCACCTCCTCCACCACCACCTCCTCCTCCGCTTCGTCCTCCTCCTCCTCGTGCTCATCCTTCCCCCTTCCAACCTATGGTGGTGACGAAGCCGCCTCGGCGAGACGGGTCCCAGGCACGGCCTCGTTCGCCCGCCGTGGGCCACGCAGGGCCAGACGGCGCCAGGAGGTCCAGCGCGCATCCTTGCAGCCAGGAAGCCCCCTCGCTGCTTCTCCTTCCTCCTCGTTGCCAGTAGCATCGCTGCCGCGCTGCCACGTCGTACAGCGCACGATTGCGACCATATCGTCGCAGGGTCTGCTGGCGACTGTCGCATGCATCTGCATGCAGGAAGTGTAGTCGGTAGAATGAGAGATTGGGAGGTCGAGCTGTACAATGGCCTCCCATTTCCTCACCGTGCCTGGATTGTGGGTATGAAGCATCTTGGATGTTTGTTGGGATCTTGTGAGGGCGTTCGGGGGGTTCTTTCTTGGAGGCAGTTTTGAAGCCTCTTGGGGGCCGTTTTGGTGCCTCTTGGGGCCTCTTTTGGGCCTCTCTTGGGGCCTCTTGGGGATCTCTTGGGGCCTTTGGGGAGCCGGTTTCGGGCCTCTTTTGGGCCTCTTGGGGGACTCTTTGGGGCCTCTTGGAGCCTCTTGGGCGCTTCTTGGGGCCTCCTCGAGGCTGTTGGGACGGACGGGTCGGATTTTCGGTTCGGCTTCCCTCTCTTGGGCCCCTTTCGGGGCCGTCTTAGGGCCTCCCTGGGCCGTCTTGGGCGCCTCTTGGGCCGTCTTGGGGTCCTCTTGCAGGCCTCTTGGGCAGTCTTGGGATGCCATTGGGAACTTGATGCGCCGCCTTGGAGCGTCGGATAAGAGAAAAGGCGAGAACGCTCTGTCTTTCAAGAACCGTCGGAACATCAATGATTGTTGGAGGCCTCTTGGAGGCCTTTTGGGGCTTCTCAAAAGCGTCTTTGGCTATCTTGAGGCCATCTCGGGCGTCTTGGCGCGATCTTTCAGCGACTCCGGGACCTCCTGGACCGTTTTGGGGGCCTCGTGGGGCCCTCTTGGCCCGTCTTGGGCCCTTCTGGGCCCGAACAAATCATGTGACAAGGTGCGCCGGAGCCCAGGGGGCACGCGACAAGCCCCGAGCGATTTGAGAATTTGGGGCTCGGGCCCCTCAAAGCCTCCTCAGGCAAGGGGCCTGAGGACGCCCACTCGGTGCCCAGCTGCACGGTGGCGGATGAAAAGATCGATTGGTGCTTGGGCAGTTGGATGCGATGGTAGACTGCGCGGGCCGATCGATGGGGAGGTAAGTATCAAGATATTAGTCGATCGCGAATCCGACGCCAACCGCACACCGAAAGCTGCACCTACCCACCCCCCAAATTTCTTATTGCCCGAGGTGTGCTCCTGTAGGTCTGAGAAGGCTCTTCGATTGCAAACATGCCTTCCGCGAGATGCAAGGCCGATTGGGGAAAACAGACCTTTTGCGTGTAGAGACGGCGCCCTGGTTGCAGACAGATTTGCGCGAGCCTCTCGGGAGCCTCCTGAGGGCCTCCACGGGGCAACGTCGGAACAACCCCAGGAGCGCCGGGCCAGCCACGGGGCAATCACTCGACCACCTTTGGACGACAGCCTTGGGACGGCCCGAGAAGGGGGCGGCGTTCACGAGAGGGTGCGCACGTTGACATGAGCCGGCCGGCACTGGAGCACGATCTCTCTCGCCCTCGCGCAGGTTTGTCTCGACCGCACGCACGCCTCCAGCCGAGGCCGGCTTAGGGAGCGAGCGAGCGTGACATAGAAGTGTGGGGACGGCGAGGATTGCTCTGTCTTTCCGCACCGCGCGGGAGCCAGGCCCCCTGTTCGCCCGTTGGTGGCGCCGCAGTCCAGCGCGAT
This sequence comes from Prorocentrum cordatum, assembly GCA_963575745.1. NCBI lineage: Eukaryota > Dinophyceae > Prorocentrales > Prorocentraceae > Prorocentrum > Prorocentrum cordatum. The sequence goes on from CAUYUJ010018393.1 coordinate 1,357,740, forward strand.
GCAGTACCAGGACCAGATGAGAGATTCCATCATCAGGCTTGCCGAGGAGGAGTTGGAGGAAGAGGAGCATGCGTTATTGCTTGCACGGAGCTGCCCGCTGCCAGTTGGCCCGATCGCTGCGATCAAGCCGTGCTTGTCTGACATTCTAGACGTCTCGCGTAACCCCACCAGCCCATCCAGAAAAGATGCCCAGACGAGTGGCCTTGATCAGGAATGTGGAGGAGCATGCACCGGAATAAAGGGCTGGGTACGACGTCATACCCGAAGAGGGGGAGGATGGAGGAGAAATCGGAGGAGCAGGAGGAGGAGGAGGAGAACGAGGAGGAGGGATAGGTGGAGGAGGGGGGAGGAGGAAGGAGGAGAAGGAGGAGTAGGCGGATGAGGAAGAGGATGAGGAGGAGAGGGAGGAGGAGGAGGAGGAGGAGGAGCAGGAGAAGGAGGAGGAGGAAGAGGAGGAGGAGGATGAGGAGGAAGAGGAGGAGGAGGAGGAGGAGGAGGTAGAGCAGAACAGGCCAGGAACCTCTTCCGAAAGCTTCTTGGAGTCCTCTTGTGGTGTCGTTGCGGTCTCTAGGCAGTCCCAGGGGCCCCTTGAGTCGTCTTGGGTGGCTCTGGGGGAGCCTCTTGGGGGCCTCTTAGTGGTCTCTTGGGGGTCTCTTAGGGGCATCTTCGGGGCCGCTTGGGGGCCCCTTAGGACACCCAGGGCACCTCTTGGGGCCATCTCGGGGCATCCTTGGGAGCCTCGGGGCCCATCTTGCGGCCATCTTGGAGGAGATCGACCAAAGGAGGGGGGCTCCTCAAATAGGGTCCCTCCCAGGAGGCCAACATGTGGCCAACACCTTCAGTAAACATTGTTTTTAGCCTTCTCGCAGAAGCCTCTTGGGGCGTATTGGGTGCCCCTGGGGGGGCCTCGTGGGGCCCCTTGGGGGCCTCTTGAGGGCATCTTGGGGGCCTCTTAAGGCCCTTAGGGTACCTCTTGGGGCCGTCTTGGGGCACCCCTGGGAGCCTCGTGGGGCATCTTGGGGCCATCTTGGAGGAGATCGACCAAAGGAGGGGGCTCCGTGAGTAGGTCCCCCCAGGAGGCCAAGCTGCGGTCGAAACCGTCGGGAAATCAGTGAGTTGGGCCTTCTTGCCGAGGCCTCTTGGGGCGTCTTGGGTGCCTGTGTGTATATTGGGAGTCTCTTGGGGGCATCGTCGGAGCTTCTTGGGGACCTCTTGTGGCCTCCTGGGCACCTCTTCGGGCCATCTCGGGGTACCCTGGGGAGCCTCTGGGGCCATCTTGGGGCCTCTTGGAAGTGATCGATCAAAGAAGACCCCCGTCGTCTGCAGAGTGCGGCCGCCCCTCCTTGCATGCCCGTTCTTTTTCTGCGTGGGCTTTCTGCGGCCCACAGGGGGTCCCACCTAGTTATCGGCGATCGACGTTCGATCCATACCTCTTCTGCTGCCCTCCACTTCTGTGCGACAGGTGCAGCACGGTGCAGACAGCAAAAACGTGGCGTCGGAGGCGACACTTTTAGCCATATCCCCGCTCTGGCTCCTCGTGGGTGCCTGGGCTTGAGCAGGGGGCTGGATCAAATGTCGACCGCCTAAGTTACGGTCCAAGTGGGAGCAGCCCAATGCAGGCCCGCGCCGAGATCGGCACACCCCTCGTGCGGATCGCGCCCCACAGGGGGCTAATCGCGCTTGCGTGTGCGCGCGCGCGCGCGTGTGTGTGTGTGTGTGTGTGTGTGTGTGTGTGTGTGTGTGTGTGTGTGTGTGTGTGTGTTTGCAGCCCGCTCGAATTCCAAAGGGGCCTTGTCCAGGCCGCAAGGGCCTCTCTGGGCTCGCAGTGACCCGTGAGGAAGGTACGCTCGGATATAGGAGCGAATTTGACACGGACAGCGACGCGATGGGACAGGAATGGCCCCCGAATATGACATAACCTGCTTCTCCCTCCTCCGCTTTGCTTCTCCCTCCTGTTTCACGAAATCTTGACGACACTCTCCGTGAGGCAACCAACGGCATTAGGCTTGCTTCACGCTGTGGGGGAGCAGTGTGCCACTTGTAGTGGCAGTGCGAGTCCTTTCTCTGTGTCGGCTGAGACGTGACAACACGTGGTTGGGGCCATGCTTTATGGAAAATATGTTCCGTCCAGGAGGCACACCAGCCCTTCCCGGGAGGCCTCGACACGGGCGGGGTTGGGACGATGATGTTGTCGGACCGAGGTCTGTTCCCCGATAATCCTTCTCGATGCTCCTCCTTCCGTCTTCCACTCGATCCTCCTCCTCCTCTCCCTCCTCCTCCTCCTTCTCCTCCTTTTTCTCCTACTCCTCCTCCTCCTCCTCCTGCTCCTCTTCCTCGATCTTTATCGTGCTCTGGTCGGGAGGCACAACAGCATGGCGCAGCCGGCGAACGACTACTCGCAGCCGCCCATGGCGAACGCTTTCGCGACCAGGACGGCCGGCAGACGCCCCGTCGCCGCCGCCGCCTCGATCTCCACGGCACTTCAGGGGGGAGGAGGAGCAGGAGGAGCAGGAGGAGCAGGAGGAGGACAAGCAGGAGAAGAAAGAGGAGGACAAGCAGGAGAAGAAGGAGGAGGAGGAGCAGCAGCAGAAGTAAGGAACGCTACAAGCTTAGTTGGCGGAGTCCGCTCAGCGCAAGGAGGAGGAGCAGGAGGAGGAGGAGGAGGAGAAGGAGGAGCAGGAGGAGGAGGAGGAGGTGGAAAGAGAAATATTGTCACATCGTCGGTACAGTCAAGACGTTGAAATACCGAGTGTCTCGGGCTCACTCGTTCTCGGGCCGTTCCTTTGATCTGGATCGCGGAACCTATTCGTGGCCGAGGCTCGCCTTTTACAGAGAATCGTTGTCTCTCCTCATTCTGCGTTGCTCAGCGTAGCACGATGGCCTTAGATGGCGCAGTGGTGGTTGTGCCCACGTGGTCCGGACGGGGTGCGCCAGCGATGAGGAGCGAGCGACGTCAAGGCGAGGCGTGCGGGGTGGGGGAGTCCGAATCCCTCCAGGGCCGGGCCCCTCGGCCGCGACCCCGTGGATGCGGGGTGGTCCTTCCGTGGAGGCCCCGCGCGGAGCGCACCCGCCCGACCGCGCATCCGCGGACCCTTCGCCCGTGCGGGAGCCCAGACCGCGAGGGCGTGGGTACGGATCAGCAGATTCGGTTCTCGTGAGAGGGTAGAGGTTGTCTCATTTCGAACTCTTCGACAGTTCTTTGAATTCTTCGGGGGGGCAAAGATCCTTTCATTTCCCATTGTTCTACCTCTTCCCGGCCACTAGGGGGCCAGGAACAATTAGAAACGAGCGCACTTC
>CAUYUJ010018393.1:1363536-1364971 GCA_963575745.1 Prorocentrum cordatum
TGTCTGACGCGTCGGTGCGTTGCCAGCGTGGCGCACGTTCTTTCTGGCTGCGCCAGGAGGGCGCGCAACCCGTGGCCTTCGCTGTCTCTTCTCACTCTCACCACTTTCGCTCCATACCGAACCGCGAGTAAGAAAACGTTCACCAGAGCGTCCCAGGACGCTCTCAGAGCTTTCCAGAGCGCTCCGAGAAGGCCGCGGCGCCCGATACGTCCTCCAGAACCGCCGGGTCCCAGAGATCCCCGAGCTACGCCTGTCCGATGTTGTCCTCGTGCTGGCCTCGTCCGGAGAGCCTCGCGCCCCGAGGCCAGGAGTTCGCCCGTGCCCACCGCCCCAGGGCACCGGTGCTCCAGGCGTCAGGAGGGCGTGGATGTGAGAGCGCGCCAGGCCATCTGCACCTCCACAATCGCAGGCGGAACCTCACACGGCTCTCCACGTGAGGCTTCCCGTGGCCTCCCTGGGGACACAGGGGGGGACGAGGGCCCATTCTGGGGCCTCCAGTGCGTGGGAGGGGCGTCCTCACGCTCCAAGGCTCCTCTCCCGCGCATCGGTCCTCTTCCCGCCCCCCCTTCGTGCGTCCAGCCGAGCACGGGCAGGGACGCTGGCGCACGGGCGCGAGAGCGCCACGAGCTTCGCCGCCCTGGCAGTTCACTCTCCCCCGTCGTCTCGTCGTTCGTCCCCTTCTCTGCAATCGTGTCCTCGTCGTCGGCGTCCTCTGAATTCAGAGGAGGAAGAGGTACCCATACCCCCAATTACCCTTCCCTCGTCTTCGCCTTTTTGGGCCTCCTGGGCGGCCCTCGTCGCCACCGCTGGATGCGCCTGAACGCACCAAAGGAGAGGTCCGGGGAGTAGCGGTTTCGGCACCGTTTGGTTTCCCCATGAATCGTGTGCGAGATCCGAGTGTGCAGGATATTCCGACGGGAGGCGGGACTTCATGTCGCCTCATCCCGAGTGCGCAGTACTCGCGATGGTGGTGGGATAATACAGGGACGGGGACGACTGTCGGACGGGGCTAGGACGAGGATCAATCCGTTCCAGAGCGTTCCAGAACGCTCTCAGAGCGTCCGGGAATGCTCTGCCAAGGCCGCAGCGCCCGAGACATCCTTCAGAGATTTTCGATTTTTCTTTACCCGCAAGTATCCTCGTCGTGGCCTCGTCTTACGTGACGGAGACGACCGCACATCTGCTACTGAACAAACGGTAGGGACCTCGGCCTTGGACGCGCGCACCCCGCGCGGCGCCTCCGGCGGCGAGTGCCGCGAGGACGCCCGCCCTGTCCATACCTCCGAGGGCCCTGCCCCTCCCTGGAGTCTGCAAGACACGATACACGCACGCTCACACACACACACGACACAAACGCACACACGCACACACACACACACACGCACACACACACACACACACACGCTCACACACACACGACACAAACGCACACACG